>JAPSGF010000002.1:44457584-44530612 GCA_035772895.1 Perdix hodgsoniae
TATATATATATATATATATATATATAAAACCACATGTTAAGCTTATATATGTATATACATATTGTGTGTGTGTGTGTATAAATAGACCAGGGTAGAGGTAAGTGAAGCAGAATGGTGGTATTTTATTTTGTGGTAAGAATCTTGAAGCAGTCTGATTTATGCCACAAGAGAACTCTACACATAAAAGGGGAAGCTGCGTATCATCAGGAGCACTGAGATGATGTAAAGAAACGAGAATTTTGGGAGAATACTATGAAGTCTTCCTGAGAGCTGCAGTAGGCTGTGGAATGTTTTAGTCTGTTGAGGAAGTAGTGGAAACTATTGTTTCAAGTGTTTAAAGCAAAGCTAAACAAATTTCTAATAAATACGCTGTAAGGAGTAATCAAACATCTGCAGCGCTGATGCACTTTAAGACTTATGTTTTTTTTCCATCTGTGAACAACAACAACAACAAAGTGACCCTATGAGGAGTTTAGCAAAGAAGCATGACATCTTAGAAGCCTCTATAGTTTCACTGTAGGCATGTTTTTGTAAATGTTTGTAGCTTTTATTTCTTATTTGTATTCACTGTGAAATGTCAGCAGCAGCACTTCCTAAACAATTCCACGTCGATTTCTTTAATGAAAGAAAAGGCTGTGTTCAGAATAGCTATTTGCCAAACACTGAAAGAAAGATGGTAACATTTCCCCTTTATCCTCCTTTACCTCATTCTCCCATCGTGTTTTGTAAAGGAATGAAACACGAGGAGCAAATCAAAAACTTGTTTTAAGAAAATAATTCCAAGTGATTGAGAAACATCAATTCTAGGGAAAACAAATATTGAAAAAAAAAAATAATAATAACTTCAGGTAAAATGAAGCCTTAAAGTGGGTGATGGATCTTAATGGCCACTTGAGAACATGCAGCCACCTGCTTAGTGCTGTGAGTTCTGTTCAGGTTGTCATAAGACAAGTGTTTATAAATGCAGAAGGGGAGTATATGATTTCTGCTGGTAGAGCTGTCTTCTAAGAAGTGATTGTTACAATGTTTTTTCTTGGCTGTTTGTTTTTTGTTGTATTTTTCTCTTTCTTCAGCTATGAATATAGCTGAAAATGGAGAAAACTGTTCTGTGGCTGGTACCAGCAGTGCATGGAGCTGTGCAGGGCATCTCGGACTCATTTCAGTCTATCTGTGTGTGGGAGGTATCATCCTCTATACAACTCATCAGTCTAAGTCCAGGTTAAAGTTACAGGCTTCTTAGTCATCTTACAAGACATTTCAAGTAATTCATGTCAAATATATGTCTTTATGGGGAAACTGTATTATCTGATGTGTTTAGAGTCTTTTCTTTCCCAGCTGCAATTGGGACTAAACAGTCAATTTGCAAACTTCAAACAAGATTGAAGTTTAAAAGCTTAGAAGGAACCAGCATTGTTATCTAAGAACCAAGATGCTGGGTTTCAGATAGTGATACTACAGAAAAGTTACTGACAAACTAGAAACTGTACAAAGAAATCTGGAGGATGCTGAAGTGAACAGTTCTGTGTCTGCAAGGTGTGCAGTGCTTTTGCCTGTCCTGAGTAAAAGTGTAGGTCCTTTGTGTGTCCATTTCCATTTCTAATTCACAAATGCACAGCATGCATTCTACTGGTATGACACCCCCTCATGCAGAGACCTGTTTGCTCTGTCCAGCTAAACTGAGGAATGCTGGCCTTTGTAGAGGTGCTTTATCACTTTTCTTGAGAATCCAGCATTCAAAGTAATGCAAGGAAATATTCCTCAATCTTCTTCATTTGTACTTTTCACTGTGAAAAACAAGGGTTCCCTTTCCTAAAATATATAGGCTTTGATTTCATCACTTTTAGTAGACTTTTAAAAGCTAGGTATTGTCTTCAGCAAGCAAGAGGAAGGAGTGTTGATCTGAGGTTCATCGGTGTATCTCTGCAGACCAAGTTGTCTGCCTGGAAGAGGTGATGCATTGCTTTGTGGGGGCTGTTCAGGGTTCAGCAGCCAAGAACTCACCAGGCACAGGTGTCTGCTTGTGAGTAATTTTGAATGTCACTGATGAAACAAAAATGAGGCTACGTCTTGGCTTCTTCCTGAGGGGAAACCTGCATCTTTGAAGGGCGTGAGAGGGTAACTTGGAGCCATTTGTGGCAAGGAAGGTGAAAATTTTCCCCTGAAGGCAAGAGAGGTAATGGATTGGTACCTCTGTTTATTTTACAATAGGACACCAAAGATTCTTAAATCTATAGTTATCTTTCTGCCAAGAAGTATCTTGCTTTATGAAGTGGAAAACAGAGATCATGCCCTCCCTAAGCAGTACTGTGTTTGAAATCTGAAAACCTCGAAGAGTTGTTGGTGGTTTTTTTTGTGTTGTTGTTGTTTGTTTTTTACTTGGTATTTCTTTGCAATGTTTAAGTCAGTCTGACCTGGAGAATAGATGAGTAGGTCTGAAATAGATACGGATCATAGAATCATGTAGATCTAACCGATCTAACAGCCTGATTTGGGTGTCCTACCAGAGAGAGGGTAGTGTAATTTCAACTAGTTCATATGCTTACTCACCTGTGTATTTGTGTGATGCCCAGCATTTATCAAGCTGCATAAGCTGGCATAACCCTTCTAACCCATAGCAACTGAACCTCTTACATAGAGAACTATTTCTTTGTCCCAGTTGCTGAGCCAAATGCTGCTAATATTTAACTTATGAAGTTAAATATAGAAAATGAGAGAAGATGTCTGACTCCAGTTTTAATTCAGACAGAGACATCACAAGTGAAATTTTCCTGAGGTTATTTTGTCAGAAGTTGCCTATCCAAGTAGGAAGCATTAATTGTTTTAATGCTTAGGAGCAGGGAAGAGCTGTTTTACTTGATGAAGAACATAGAAAGATTTTAACCAGAAAAGGCACTTACTGTGCCTCATTTCACCTATAAAACACTAGTGATATTAAGTTCAGTTTTGTCTATCTTGCTGACTGTCCTCTGACACGGAGATGCCTCATCTGTTTAAAGAGGACTAAAGCAGCTTTCTCCTTCTCCAGTTTTTGGAACAGTTCCCTTTCTTAGTGAGTTTTTCTGCCATTTCCATGAGAAGTGGCAGACACTTCCATGACACATGCTGTGCCTTGGCAGCAGAGACCTAAAAAGCCTTGCAAGCCTTCTGCTTATTTCTGCAAATTGGGCAAGCCTGTCAAGCCTGTGTATGGTAACAAAAGAAATGTGAGCTGATAATGACCTGGCTTTTGGCTGAAGTTAAGAGAGTGTAGAATCTTGGCTTTAAAGTCCTGTTTGAAGAAGCTAGATGGATCTCTTTCAACATGCTGCTAAAAGGAGAAGTGCTCATTTCCCACACAATGTAAAGCATGTCCTTTTTTTCTCAAGAATAAACTCCTGCATTTAACACAGAGTAAAAAAAAAATGTTAGAGGCTCAAGAGACATTTAGTGTCTTGGAAAATTACAAAAGAAAAAGCTTTTTTTTCTTCTTCCCAATAATGTATTAATTCTTCTCTAGCTAAGAAAGTTAAAAAATTTCCATCCTTCTTTTGGAGGATGCATGGAGGGTATTGGCAGATTCATTGGAAGACCTGTGAAGTCTTCTATTAAAGATTTCAACAGTGCTCTTTGTCTTCATATGGTAAAATGAAAAGCTTTGAATAATTCTATGTAATTGCTATCGGCTCCGTTTGACATAAACCGACTTTCTGAAAAGCAGATGTCTCTTCCCATTCCACCCATTTACAGAAAATAAACATTTTAATTTGCTTCCCCCCCTGCTGTTTATCTTGCTCCACAGCTTTTGCTCTGAACAGTTTTTCTTCTATTCCCACACCCCTTCCCCCCCCGCCTTTTTTTTTTTCCAGTGCCAGATAGCAATCAGGCTATCTGGATTGGAGAGGAAAACTTTTTTTTTTTAAAAAAAAAAAGTGCACCCTCCTTTCTGTTTAAAACACAAATCATCCTAAGTAAATGTTTATGCAATTTTATGTAGGACTGAGTTTTGAAATAACAAATCCCAAATGTAATAGTAACGGCCTGATACTCCTTAGCTTGGTTTTCATTAGATATATGCATAGCTATAAGCATGTATGTGTATATATATATTATTATTATCTTTCATGAACATTTGTGTGTCATTATCCAGTGCATTTGTTATTGGCAATCTGTGGTGGAATGTCTCTTCTGAAATGAGAACAGTCCTTGAGACATTGCTGGCTGTACACTAGCAGTACGTTAGATCGCCTGAAATTATAACCATAAAGATTTTAGGAATTACTAAATATCAAATAGGTCTTTACAAATATGATCTGTATTTAGGGGGAGCATTTTTTGGTGGCAAAACTGGCCTTTGTGTATGTGGCCACATAGTGTATATGTAGCCACAGATTGTCTACAAAAAACAGTAGGGAAGCAGAACTGCCTTGGAGTTTAAAGGGTACTTTCCTTCATAATGCATTTTCTGTGCCCTATTCCCCTAAAACTTGCCCGGTATCCATCACTGTCTTCGGGAATAATTCCTGTTAGCTGCAGCAGACCATGGGTCATTGTCTAGCCTGGAAGAAGAACCTCAGTGGGAGATGGAGGAGGAATCAACAGGTTTGGGTTCTAACTCTCTTTTTTGCTAGGTTTTTGCTGGGGTCAAAGCAAGTGCTGGATGAAAGAATGGTTCTGTACATCCGAGTGCATGCTTAACTCCATGTGAGTGGCTAGATGCGAGTCTTGTGCATTCACATGATCGTTCTGAATCAGTCTCTGTAGCGGTGGCCTGCGCAGAACGGCAGTGGAACAAGGCTTCTCACTCTGCTTTGTCTGGCAGACTTTTTGGTTTAGGACCCTGCGTATCTGCGACAGTTTTGCTTCTCTGTGACCCTCAGGCTTTTTTTTTTTTTTATTTTTATTTTTTCCTTAATTCCTTGGTCCCACTTTTATTTAAATAAATATTGAAATAGTTTTGTACAGTCTCCCGAGCTGTAATGAGTTTCAAATGGGTAAATGGGACACCTGAGACCAAGGGACACAGATAAAATTGCAAGTGGAGAAATGTCAGGAAATAGCCAGACAAGGGAGTGGCTAAGATGATTTTTCATCAGAGACGGTTTAATTCTTATTTCCTCATCGGATGTTTAAAAATTCCTTGAAGTGTTTTACGGTAGAACAAAAGTCTAAATAATCATAATTCTTGCCAACACCAGTCGTTCTTGTAAAACTTGTGCCTTGTAGTTCCTGTAGTCTTCAGACAAACCAGCGCCTTCCCTTGAACTCCCCATAAAACAAAGAGGATAGCTGCAAGTCACACTACTGCTTCTTAAGTGCATTAGTCAGCTCTCCATAGGCAGCTGCTGATTTTGCCTGAGGAATTTATGTCCTTGCCCCGAATGCTCAAGTTCAACACCATTACTTTGTAACTGCTGTTTTGGCCGCCTAATATCTTTCCTCGGATGTGGGGGAACTGGGGAAGCCAGGTTTTTTTCTTGTGTTGTTTTTTTGTTTGTTTTTTTGTTCTTCCTCTCCTTGTATCCAAGCTACACCAGCTCCTTGTCTGGACTAGTCTAAACTGCTTTGTTCTTTAACTGTCACCTGCTGTGAATCTGCAGTGCAACTAGCCAAGACTAAACAATGCTGCAGACATTAAGGAAAAAAATACATATATATATATTTAGAAGAATGTGTGCCCACTTAATTTACCACGCATGCAAATATGGCCTGATTTTTATTCAATTGGCAGAGGTCTCCAGCACTGCCCACCAGGTCTGGTGTGTACCCTCCTGCTCTCCCCTAGAATAGTGGCACACCCTGCTATCAGACCCAGTGCTCTTATCTCCTGTTGTGGTGGTGTTTTTGCAGTTAATTTGATGTTAATTTCACAGCAGAATGAACCAGAGGAGACAAAGGTCTAAGTTGCTTTTTAGACTTCACTGGTCTTCTCAAACCATGGTAATGAGAAGTGTGGACCTGTAGCTTTGAAGGACGCTTGGCCTAAAGGCTGGGGATCACCTACATCTGGTGGTATATGCCCTGACTTATGTTCACATGTTCACAAACTGCTTGATGTGTAAATCCCTACACTTAGGAGTAATGTACTTACTGAGCAGTAATTTTTTGGCCATTTTAGTTTTTGGGTTTTTTTTAAATAATGGAAGCAACAGGCAGAGCTTAGCTCTGTGACAGTGCAAACAGTGCCTGTGCCCAGAACGTGGTACAAAGTATTTGAGGCAAGTGGCTAGAGACTTGAGCCCTGCATTTGTTTCTTTTGGATGGCAAGTTATTGTACCACAGCAAGTTTTTGAAGCCCTTCAACTCCTACTTTCTGTACATCCTTATACATTATCATAGAATGGCTTGGGTTGGAAGAGACCTCAAAGATCGTCAGGTTCCAGCCACATGCCATGGACAAAGTTGCCAACTGCTAGATCAGGCATTGGACTGCTGCCCTTGGCCCCATCCTATCTGGCTTTGAATGCTTCTGGGGTTGCTGCATCTACAGTTTCTCTGGGCAACCTGCACCACTATTTCAGGAATTTCTATGTGAGAAAAGTTCTCCCTGGCATCTAATCTATGTATCCACTCCTTCAGCTTAAAACCGTTTCCCCTTGCCCTACTGCTATCTACCCATGTAAGAAGTTGGTTTCTCTCCTGTTTATCATCTCCCTTTAAACACTGAAAGGAGACTTGCTTCTACTCTAGTTCAGCTCAGCACAAGACTGTATTTGAAATATCCTGGTGTTAATTATCTGCGAGTAGGAGTTAGCATAGGTAGACTCTGAAGGTCATAATGTCCACTATCCCACTCCCACAAATATCTCCTTGTGAAAAGTAGGCAGGTGGAATCACAAGATTCTTCTGCCATTTGTCACCCAGATCCAAAGCATAGAAATGCCTGTCTACTATTAGCTGAATATCCTTGTTTTCTGTCCTGTTTCATTTCAGGCTCTTACTCTTTTAAAGAGTCTTTCCAGCACTATTTTCCAGTACTTCTAAGGAGGGGCAACTCTGAGTATTTAACTTTCTCAGTTCATTGCTATAGTTTATTTTATGGGAGTGCTAGTAGGCGGACTCCAAATACATGCAGTTGTTTACACTGAGTATGAGCTGTCTGGATATGGCAAACCTTATTTTCCCTCTGGATTAACTAGTAACAGGGTGAATGTATTTGAAGTTTGCAGCCTATATGGTAAACCTTCACATATTCATATGCATACCTTTCAGCAGCATGGCATGCCACTTGCTAATTAGCAGTCAACAACTGGCATGCCAGCCTAATCACCAATGGCTGTTAGTGTAATAAATTGATAGCAAGATTTTGCTCGAAAGTGATCTATATTTTCAACAATTTCCTGCTTTCTAATAGCTGAGTAGAAGGCTGAACATGACAAACAGATACTAGAAATCTTAAGAGCAAACCCTGATTTTTACAGACTAACTCCATCAGTGGTATAGGAGTTTGCTGCTTTGAGGATAACAATTGTAGCTGCACAAAATGGGAATTCAAGAAGTCACCTTGTGTAATGGATGGCTTTCAGCAGAGAAAATGTTCCCAGGACAATTCTGTATGTAGACAATTGAAGGCAGTGAGATTTTAAAGAAAAAAAGTCCTGGACAGACATTCAGAGAATCCTTTTGAAGAAAAGATAAAAATTGTGTTTTTGAATGGAGAAAAATGCATTAAGAAGAAGCAGATACAGGAGGATTTCTTTTATAATATAATAGTAGGAATTAGAATGAGAGTATGTTAATCCATTGATGAGCCAGAGAACAGGCGGGGAATTTGGAAAATGAACAGAACAGTGCGTAAAAATGACCTAGAGGAACTGGTTAGTGCTGCTTAATGTGTATCTAATTCTCTGACATTAGCCTGGATTTGTTTTGGTTACATAAGCAAGTGCATGTGTCAGTCATTACATCTAGCAGAATATTGCTCTAAAATGTTCTCTTGCTTACTGAAAGCCCTCTGCAGAGCCCTGCATGCTTAACCCGCATTAGTTTTTTTGCCTGCCTTTCCTATTGAATGCTTTTCTCTGGCAATTATCTCAAGTATAAAAGCTGCTCAGTGCTGATTGCATCAGCTACTGACAAGAGGTGGGGGCTTGCTGCAATCTGCAGAACATATCAGATCTGATCTGATAAAAGATGTCTGAGAAGATATAGCTGAAGCTTGTTTGAGGCAGTGTGAGCATTTGTACAGGTGCCAGACATACAGGTGGAAATTTAAAGATGCTTGTAAGCAGCTAAAAAGGAATTATATAGACAGTGCAGCTGATGTGTAGAACTCAGGATTATCCCTCGGTATGCGAGCAGTCACAGCCATAGACTTATGTTCAATAAACTTAACAAAATTATAAAAATCAGATACTCTCAGAACTTGTTGCACAAATAGTGTGATTTGTAGAGAGCAAGTACTGTGCATCTGTTATAACAGCAGAAGGAGATCAGGAGAAGAAAGTAGGAAGAAGAGAAACCCGGTTCTTGCAGTAAGCAAAGCTGAAACAGAACTCACTTGGGTGCAGTAGTACGTGGTCCCTTCTTTCAGTGCACAGGAGCTGCTCTGAGGGCTGGCCCCTGTGGAAAAGGCTTACATATAGTGTTTGTTAACATGCAAACCACTCCCCCAGTGACAAGTATGCCAATCGTAACTCTCACATGAGCTCGCAAGGCAAATGCATCATTTTCTTGGAAAAGCAGCAAGCTTGGGGACTTTTTTTTTTTTTAAATTATTACTTATTACACTGAGTTACTGAGCCAGAAGAGTTGTTGGTTTTTTTTTGCTTTATTTTTTTTTTTTTTAATTAAGCAGGGAGCAAGATGCAAAACGATTCTTTGATCTCTAACAAAAAGCCCTTCAACTCTGACTGCATTAAAGGAGAATACTTTAAATGGCTTATATTAAAACCCGGGAGACAAATTGAGGGGAGGAAAAAAAAAAAAAGCAAACTCAACTTTCAAGCCCTTTCATGAAGAGATTTTCACTGCTAACTGTAAAGGGGGTAAAAAGGAGATTCTAGTGAACTCAGCTCACTATGCTGGTAGTCCACACTCTGTGTTACTATTCTTGTTGCTTTTGGAAATTAGGGGTGTTTGGTTTTTTGTTAAAAAATACTTAAATATCTGAATGACTTCTTACATATTAACGTGACCTTTTTGCCTTTGTCCCAGTGATGAACAAGGCTGAATACTAATATTTACTGACTCTTTCATATAATTCATGATTTTTTTTTTTTAACTTCACTATTCTGTTTTCTGAAACAAACCTTTGAGGATCATTATATTGTACTATGCAACTTGTAAATTTTTTATATACAATAAGTTTAAGACAGTGAAACAATTATAAACTGCTAAATTTCCTTGCGAGGAGGCTTGTTATACAATCAAATTAAATGTTATGATATGGAAAGACTAATATTTTATCACATATGCGTGCGGTTTGTGATCAACTAGTAACAGAATCATAGAATGGCTTAGGTTGGAGGGGACCTTAAAGATCATCGAGCTCCAATCCTCCTGCTATCTGGTGTTGGCAGGGCTGCCACCCACCAGATCAGGCTGCCAAGGGCCGTATCCAGCCTGGTCTTGAGCACCTCCAGGGATGGGACATCCACAACCTCTCTGGGCAGCAGTGCCAGTGTGTCACCAGACTGAGAGGAACAAACATTTCTTCCTGACATCTAACCTGTATCTCCCCTGTTCTATTTTAAGGCCATTCCCCGTTGTCCTATCACTATCAGATCATGGAAGAAGTTGATCCCCTTCCTGCTGGTAAGCTTCCTTCAAGTAGTGGAAAAACTGCAATGAGGTCTCCATAAAGCCTTGTTTTCTCTAAGCTAAATAAGCTCAATTCCCTCAACCTTTCTTCATAGGAGTGGCTCTACAGCTCTTACAGCACTTTACACTGGAATGAACTCACTTGAATTTGAGATAATATTTTACTGTTTGTTGTGGGTTTTATATAGGGGAATGGACATTTGGCTACTTATCAGTTCAAACTGATTTAAATGAATCAAGGTCTAAATGAGATTATAAAGTAGCACACTGCCTTGTTCTACCAACTACAGAGGATCAGAAAGTTGAACAAACTCAGTGACCAGTATTTTCCCTTCAAAACTGCAGAAAAGAGAAAACTAGGCAAGTTTTTGTCCTGTCGATTAACAATCTGGTTTTCATTAGAGGATTTAGAAACTTGAGTAATCTTCAACTTGTGGTGTGGAGCGTCAAAGAATGTGCGAATTCATTGTAGTTGGCTTGCAATACCGGTGCACGCTTGCTCAGTGGGATGTGAACCAGAGTGTCTTTTTCTCCAAAGAGTCTGCTGTAAAGAAAAGTGACAAGGTAAAGCAGGGCAGCAGTATTTAATCAGATGTTAGCTTCCAAAAGGTGGCATATTGAATCTGAACAATATAAATGGATAACTTTCAAGTGCTGGTTAGTAATTTGGAAAAGCATAAACAAGAAGGAGGGAGAGTTCTAAGGCTATTACCTTAGACATTAATTCATAGCTTAAATGACTGAAAACATCATGGCTACTTACTAATCTGTCCAAAACTCAGCAAGGTAACAGCTGCTCTAAAGTGAAAATAGAATAACATTCCTATTTTTTTCCTATTCTAGTAAGCAATCCTTGGTATGCTTCTTCAGTAAGGAGAAGAAACACAGGAGATAATGTGCTCCCACAGCATTTCTTTAAGGAGTGCATCAAAGTGCGAGTATCAAATAGATGTGTCATTGGGAATGTTTATGGCAGCAAGGATAAGAAGACACTAGATTCAGATGGGTTGCATTTAGGGATGAAAACTGACAGACTTATTTAGAATCAGGGTATGCAGTGCTATGCAAAAACCCCTTGTCAGCAGAGAGTGGAATGTGACAAGACTAATTTTTTTTTAAGTTCATAGAAAATTTCTCTCAAATTATCCAGCTATTTCTGTAATCTGCTCTGGAGTTGTTGTGGGATACTGTAAAAGAACAGGATTAGCAAAACCACAGTAAATAAGGTATACTGAAGAAGAATCAGCCAGGCTTATGTAAAGACAAGGCATGTGTCAAAAATTCATTACGAACATTTACAGTTGATAGCAATGAAGTTAATGAGAATATAGATGAAAGAGAGAACATTAATGTAGAATACACAGATTTACAGAAGGCCTTCTACATAATCTTTTTTTTTTTTCCAAAGCTTTTCAATTAAGCTGAGCAATCATGAGAAGGAAGGTCTTCACGTGAATAAAACTGCTGACTACAAGTCAATTCTCTTTCTGAAGAGAGATATTCATCAGAGTCTTTCATGGTTTGTTAGTGGTCCTGGTGTTCAGCATGCTTTTAAGTTCTCTGGAAAAAGCAGCGAAGAGTGCAATGACAAACTTCTGGGATGCAGTTATTCATGGTGGTGATGATAGGAACCATCAGAAAAGCCCAGTTATTGTGCAACCAAGTGAAATAACGGCTGATGGAGTTCAGAAAAGCATAGTCATAATCAAGGGGAGTAGTAGTAGAAAAGTGAGTGTTAATGATTACTGAGAAAGAAACTAAAGCAAAACTGGGTTCATTGTGCAAACCCACTGTGCTATGGCATCTTTAAAATTGTATATGGTTTTGGCCTTCTCTTGTGGAGAAAATAATTGAGACTATAGAATGTCTTCCAAAAAAATGGAACAACTGAGTGCATTTGCATTTACCAGCATATAAGCAAGGTTAGATGCTTGTTATCAGTACTACTTTCTGTACTGCTATATATAGAGAAGATAGAAGCTTAACTTTCAACGTTTTTGGTGGTTGTTTGCAGTGTGGAGTTTTCTGATTCCAATAAGAAAATAAAACTTTCAAGTGTGAGGGTATAATATGCAAAAACAGGAAATCACAGTACCAGGAAAAGGGAACTACTTTGACTAATCACTACTGGTAATTAATACAGTATAGTGTACTGCAAGGGTATTCAATCTCAAGAAACCAGATTTTTAACTGGAACAAAACAGTGCAGATCCTTGTAACCCCATGTAAAGTGGGGTCTCTCAGTAGAATTAACTGACTTGCATTGGAAATCATCTTGCTGAAGAAGAAACTACATGGAGTAAGCAAATTATGCAGGAAAGTCACACCTAAAGGCTTTTAAGAGTCACAGCAGGAAAGGTACAGTAATATACCTTGTGCTTATGGATAGGAGCAAAAATCTTAGTTCCAAGTATAAGGCTCGTGCCTTAACACTTCATGTTTTGGAGTTTAAATGAATGCTGCTGCCTCACATTTTCGTTCTTGTCCAGTAGGCTACATAAGTCTGATTAAGCTCTATGCACAAAGTAAAAATGACTGTTCAGCATAATTCCAGGCATATAGACTTGTTCTTTCTGTTCTGATCTTGTGACATGTTACAATTATGCCTTTTGCTTCCTTTTCCCGTGGTTGGTGACTTTTTTTTTTGTTTTGTTTTTGAAAGTATGCTGTGGCAAGAGCTGAGGGAGTGTAATGAGGAGGTGATGTTCTGGGGCTCTCACATAATGGCAGTTTATTGCACGGTTGCCTCCAGTTGGATCAACAGCTTCAGGTCCTTCCATTATTTTACTCCTGTATTTTTTCCTGTATTTCTGTTGTTATCATATCATGTCTCATTGGTATCAAGCACAAAATAGTTGTGCTTCCTTGAAATCCTTGTTATTACATCTTGACCTCCCTCTAAGGAAAATAATTTTTCATCTACTAAGGTCCTGCTTAAGGAAAAAATACCCGAGGAAGTTTTTTCCTCATATTTTTTGAGAAAGAACAGATATTTCACATTAAGTATTAGTTCACTGAACTAAGCTAGTCCCACTTACAGTTGGAAAAAGCGAAGAAAGATGGCAATAAGAAAACTGTAAGGAAAGAGAAAAGGAAGTGGTGTTAGGTTTATTTAAGCTGATTTCCTGAAGTCAGATTCCTGGAGATCTTCCTCCCTTTGTTTGTCCTCAGGAATGTTCGTTCAGCATTGTTGTGCTTAATTCCTGATGTGTGCAATCTGCAAATGCAGTGGTTTTGGAACAGTGATGGCTGGTGTTACATAAATAGGTCTGATACATGCCTCACATATATGCTTTGGGGTTTCATTCACTTTTTGTACGTCAGTGTTTGTTGGTGTTCCAGACTTGTATAATCTGAGTTTCTAGTCAAACTCCCTAGGCAAACCGTGATGGTAACACTTCCTTACATTTGTTTTTGTCTCAACTTTTGCAGTGAATATTTATGCTTCGGCATTCTTTTCTTCCAGTATGTCAGTGAAGAGGGGTACATCTCAAAGAGGGAATTTAAAATAGGTTTAACTAAAGCCATATTTTACCAGCTCTTAATTGTTTGTTAAATATGTAAAGCAGTCTATGAGGGATGATAATTCCTTCAGTTGCGAAGAAGCAGAAGAACAACTTTTTATTTCCATTTCATAAGAAGAAAATTTTCCAGGAGAAAAGCTTTGCCTGTGGCAGAACTGCACTGTAAGCTGTATGAAGGTTGCTTTTCAGAAGCTCTCACAGCACAGGTGAACAGAGCTCCACACAGGATTAAAAGCGGATGTGTTCTCCTGAAGAAGAAGTAATCCTTCTTTTCTGCTATATGCTACTCACTGCATGTGTGAACAATGAAATAAATTCCCATGATTCCTAAAATTAGAATCAATTTATGCACATATATTTAAATGAATGAAGTCAGTAATGTGACGAACTGATTTAACCTTCGCTTCCTCTGCTGGTGATTTCTTGCAGATTAAGCTCTCTAGTTATGCTCCCCTTACAGCCTGCAACAGATGTTGACAGCAAGAAAAAACTGTCAGCCAGCCAGTTGCATGCATGTAAGCCTGGGACTATGCATTGCAACTTGTTGCAATGAGAGACCTTGCTTTTCATCTCAGTGATCTTTTGTTTCTGTCCATCTTTTGGAAGCTTTAGAACTGAAAATAAATTGGCTGGAATTCTTGTCTGTTGAAGGACATATCTTTCTATGCAGATTGGATACACATCCGTTCGGATCAGATGTCTTCTCTTTGGTGTCCGTGGCAGAGGTTGTCTCCTAGGACAATCTGCTGCCCCACCACACAGAAGTTTATTTCAGCCATTTGGCCATTGGTGACAGAGCAGCCTCTGGTTTTTTTGTGGTCAGCCACAGTCAGAAGGCTTTGTGGGCGTATGTTTAGGTATTCTATGGAATCACCAAGTCAGTTTTCTATGAATGTCATACAGGGGCATGGAGACATTAACTAAGTGACCTGTATTCTTCCTTGGTCACACTAAGGCCCTCCGCTCTGTATGAAAGCCCTAGATAAAGGCAGAGGAAGCCCCATGGATTAAAACTAAATCCAAGATTTATCTCAGCAGATGGTCCCTTTCAGAGTGTTCACTGGCTGTTATTGGATAAGCACACTACAGCCCACGTCTTTCCCTGTCATCGCGAGTGGTGTCATTCCCTTGGTTTCTGAATCAGTGCCAGCCCTTCCCCACCCCTCCTTTGCCGGTCACCATGCTTCATTGCATCCCAGTTAGACAAAAAGTTTGAAATCAAATGCAAGGTTACCTTATGCTAGTGAGTCTGCTTGCATGCTTTATGTGTCAGGAGAATTGTCTGCAGAAGTGTCCTTGAGTGCTGAAGGCAGAGGTTTCAGTGTAACTCTAAGTAGTGGTTGTTTTCACTCCCTTGAAAATTTCCTCACCTGACCTTGTCATTTTATTGTGTGAAGCAGAGCATTTTTCTTCTTGTACCAAATGTTCATTCGCTCAAGTCAGTCAGTATAATATATTACAAATTAATAATGCCATCATAATTTTAATGAGGGATATTATTTAGAAAGCTGTAAATACAGCAACACTTAGCCTTTTATGTTTATACATAATGGAACTCAGCATTTTTTCTTCTCTTATAACAAATGATATATTCAAAGAAAGCTTCAGACTGACCTAAATTGACAAACAGTTTTGCTCAAAGAACAATGTATTATGGCAGAATTGAAAATAATCACATTTCATTTTGGAATGTTGCCACGTTCATTGTGAATTACTGTTTTTGTTGCTGTTCTTTAATTTGAAATACAATAAAATGCTAAAAGTGAGCATACTTTAAACCCACTGTTTATCTGAATACGCCTGTTTTCACTTTTGTAGCTTGTTTTGTCCATGTATATGCATTGCTTTGATTATGATATTTTGTTATGTAACAAAAAAAAGATGTACAGTAAAGGTCATGAATGAATCTGAAAGATTATCCATTCTTAATCAGTCCCCATCAACATTACTGGAGCTCTAATAATAGGCCAAGTTTAATGATCAATGAAATCTGATGAATTTGGTTTGAAAGCTGGGCAGCTTAGAGAAGCAATCAGCTAAACAGATGTCTGCAGTTTGGGGAGTTATTTCTCTGTTCCTGGCAGCAGAATTTTTGTGTGAGCAATAAAAAGCGTAAACACAAAGATTTATGGAATCACCAGGGGTGGAAAAGACCTCCAAGGTTCTCCAGTTCAATTATTCACATATCACCAATATTTCCCAATAAGTCTTGTCCCTCAGTACAATATCTAAATGTTTCCTGGACACCTCTAGGGATGATGACTCCACCACATCCCTGGGCAGCCCCTTCCAGTGCCTAACTTCTCTCTCGGAGAAATAAGTATTCCCTAACATCCAACCTTGACCTCCCCTGGCGCAACTTGAAACCATTCCCTCTAGTTCTAACACTAGTTGCATGGGAAAAAAGGCCAATACCCACCTTGCCACAGCCTCCCTTCAAGTAGCGGTAGAGAGCAATAAGGTCTCCACTGAGGCTTCTCTTCTCCAGACAAAATAATCCCAGCTCCCTCAGCTGCTCCTCCTAAGATTTGTGCTCCAGCCCAAACACACTATACCTCTCTGGTTATGCTCCAGGGCCTTGACAACTTTCTTGTAGTGAGGGGCCTAAAGCTGAACAAACTACTCAAGATGTGTCCTCACTAGTACTGAGTACAGAGGGATGATTACTTTCTTGGTCCTCCTGACAACATTATTTCAGATGCAAGTCAGGATGCCGTATTCACATTCAGGGTGCAGCACGGAGAGGCAAAGCAGACCACTAGACACAGCTGCATGTGCTCAGAAATGGCCTCAGCCTTATGAATAAGTAGGAGAGTAAGCTGGCACACTGTTGCCTTCCTTAGCTCTCCCATTGGTGGGAAACAGGCTGAAGTAATGAGAACTCAAATACTACAGTGTGAATGCCTTTATCCTAGCAGCCTAGAAGAGAAGCAAAAGTCCTTCTCAGCCTGCAAGATGATACATGAATAAGGGATGTTTCACCTCAAATACTTCACTAGTATCCAGAGGGTCTTTCTACTCAGAGGCACACTCCTTCCTACATCAGCTGACATCTGGCCTGCACCCATCTGCAGGCTCTGTGCTAATGTTTTGTTTCCCATTATGTCCTGCAAAAATCCCTTCTGGAACTGAAAAAAAAAAACCAAAAAAAACCCACCACACCACCAAAAAGGCACATCACCATGTCAGGGCCAGTCAGCTGCTTTTCACATTTCAATTAATGCTTTGTTCTTCCTCTGTTAAAAAAAAATAAGAATTTAAAATGGAATATTTGTATAGAAGTTGAAGAAGAAGAGAGTTTTGTTCTGCATTTCATGTATGTGGTTAAGTTACTGATGAAAATTTGAGATGCTCTTTGTGTTTGAATAGTTAAATCACGGGGCTTCATCCCTTTGAGGACCCTTGCATTTGTCTCTCATAGCATGAATGGCTACCTGGAGAATTCAGATGTCTTTTATGAGAGAATAATCTCTGATTCACGTAAGTAGGCCAATGCAATTAGTTAAATATTAAGCCTCATAACGTAACACGGCATGTGCTGTCTCCCTTATTCCACTCAGATAGCTTTTAACAGCACTGTCATTGCACGTGCTTTATTTAAGAAGGAAATAATGGAAGTGTTTTAAAAAGCAGCCATCTTAAAACTGTTAAGCTGCTTCATCTCCTGAGGAACTACTGAAGGGTCTTGCTTAGAAGCACAGGGAGTACAGGGCTGGGGTAGGGAAGGCATCCTCCTGTTTTGCAGATTCACATGCTGAGGCTGTGGGGAGGGACAAAATCCTTCCCTGCAGCCTTTCCAATGTGAATGCTCCCAAAAGTTTTTCGCTGTGCCATGCTTTGTGATTCAACAAAATGAATCATTCAGTAACATAGTCTCTTTCAAAGAAACAAAAGTAGGTTGTGAAGAGCAACGTTTAAAACTTGTTGTTTGTTGTATTTCCTTTCCAAATCATTGCTGTAGAAGTTTTTTTTGTTTCTGGAAGTATGGAGGAATGACCTGGTAAAGCAACTTAGACAAATGATTCAGTCTCCACAGCCCCATTTACCTACCATTCACTAAAGCCACACATCCCTCCTGAAGCATGTAAGTTAGGTACATTCCACAGAAAACCCAGAACTCCTTTTTTAAAGCAACCCTCATGACCCCAGTGGCAGCTTTCCAGCAACAACTGTTTCACTCATGGCAGAAGTCTGTGCAGATGACTTCAAGCATTTGTGCATTGGGAAAAATGCTCGAATATGTTTTCAGAGGTCAGACCTTACCCAACTCTGAAACTAGCCTACTAAGGCCTAAAGCTGTTGTTATGCTGAAGGAGATTAGATGAAGTGTATGCACAATACTACATATGAAAATCTTACTGAAAATACTAGATGAAAATGAAATTCTTTAGCTGGAATTGCAAATGCCTTTGATTAATTGCAAATCTTGAGGAAAAACTAACTGCGAGAGATTGAGTTGTCTCTTGGCACTGGACAAAGAGACAGGAGAAAGAAGTGGTAAATCTGTCTATGTGCTCCAGAAATTAATTGAATTCTAATCCACAGAACCTTTGAACTTGGAAGTCAACAGAAAATTAACAGATGTCAATAAACAATTGTTACGGACTTATGAGCAAGGAAATTATTCATTTATGTTTTTGTGTTAGGGAGAAAAGGACCCTTCATGTTCTGCTTTTCAGAAAACATGGGAAAATAAATAATTTTTAATCTCAGATTCCATCCTGATCTCCTTCCTTTTTGAATTAAATAATAGTCTGGAGTGCTTAAACAGAAGGTACACAGGTGTTCTTTGTCTTATTTAATATCAGTTATGGAGAAAGAAAAATAGGTAGGTAAAGGGTTCTGACCTCTTTGTCCCATTAAGTGGTGTGATGGCTACTGAGACTGAAGACAGGCACCTCATCAAGCATGCGTTGGTTACATAGTGTACTCGTTCCTGGATAAACTAGCTGTGCTGTGCGTAAGCCACATGCAGCACATGGTGCTTGTCTGGCTGTGGCCAATGGGGACTTCAGCTAACTTGTGCTGCCCTGACCCGCGGTGCAACCACTTGGTTTTCCTGATTTTCCAGCATGTCTTTTTCTGGTTTGGCATGTTCAAGGCTGCAGGCATGTCGTTTAAGGGTATGCACTTCCAGTTTCTTTTAACTTTAGGTGCAAAAATAACTGAAAATCTTGCATCTTGCAGATAGCTGTGTTCCCGAGCTGCCCACAGAAAGCAAGCTTGGTGGATAGACATGGTGGCTGTTTCCAATTCTTGCAATAAATATTTTCATCTTATGCTTGTCTGGAGTTGTTGAAGCTTAAATACATGAGGGCAGTTTCTTTTGTTCAGTGGCTTAAAGTGCAGCAGAAGTAGAAGGGAACTAGTATTTGTTTGATGTCAGGCCAGGTGCATACAGCAGAACTAATTACAAATTAACAAATACTAGGCATGATTAGAAAGAGAATCAGATAGGGAAAGCTCTCCAACATGTGATAGGGATAAGCTACATACTTGAGGCAGAGAGAACTTTTCCTTTTTTCTCTGTGATGGTTGTCACGGGTATTAGGAAGAATTGGATAACAGAAAGAATTTCTTCATAGAATGGGTGGCATTGGAACAGTCTGCCCAGAGAAGCAGTGGAGTCCTTGTCCCTGAAGGTATTTGGGAGACATAGGACATGGCTGATAGTACGTTAGGCTGGCGGTTGGACTTGAAGATTTTTTCCAACCCAAGTTACTCTATGATTCAATCAATTTTCTTTCTGGTGATTTTTTTCATCTGAGACAAAGCTGCATGGAACCTCTGGTTTCAGACTCTCCTTTTGCAGGTCTGGAGACCACAGGAGAGCCTCGCCTTTTGCTTTTTCTCAGGTGCTATGGAGCATAAAATGTTTGATACCCAGAAGGTTGATCTGGGCTGAAACAATTTCCAAGAATGACTGTGCTTGATATTCTCTCCATGATAACCAGACATATAGCAAGTAAGAAAATACAGAGCAAAGCCACAATCCTTTCTGCTGTTCTTATAGGAGTGAAAGGGGGGAAAATAGTACATTTTCTTTTAATGTTCTCATTTCATCTTTGGGGAAATAAGTGCCTCAGATTTGTATAGAAAGGTGAACAATCAGCTGGACATATTTACAGCAGTACAGTTTCCAAAGAGATAGTGCAAAGTGAGGTAGATGCATGAAGACATTTTGGGGTACGATGATTTTAAATGATCCAAATTTTGTTAGTGTTTCAAGTCAGTACAACCTTAGTGATTTGAACTTTAATTTATGTTAAGACCATAATATACATGTTTAATAATATATACATATATATATATAATATTATATTAAATATATATAAAGACCATAAAATATGTTTAAGACCAGAACTTGAACTGTTACAATGCCTGGGTTTGTTTTCTTTTCTCTTAGATGTAACAGGAAATGATGTTCAATATGTCAGACTTTCACAGAATTGAGTCTTCAAAGTCAGTATAAATATTTTTATTGCTTTGTTCAAGTCAGATTACATCCTGTCTTATGGTTGCTTCCCTTGAACAAGTTTGAAATTATGAAGATGAGTTGTTCCTAAAACGTTGCTGATTTTTAGTGTTTGGTCCTCTACTATAACACTGTGAAAATGTTTATTTCTACCCTTTCTCTTCCTCCCAGTTTTCTTTTCAAGAGATTCAGGTAACACAGCAGTCTCTCTAAAAAGACTTTCAAATAACTACTCTCCTTTCAGTTCCTTTTTTAATAGGAAGGAAAACAAATTGAAATTGCTCTGTGTAAAAACGTAAGTTCTACCAGGTTCTAGACATTGCTATTTTTATCATTGTCTGCTTGGGGTAGGAAAAACACTTGAACGCTGATGTAAAACATTTGATTACCTCAGGCATATTTTACATATTTTACACCATTCCAGCCACCCTCATAAAACTGAAGGAAAACATAAATTGCTTGGAGTATAACTATTTTGATGTCTTACTCAAAATATTTGCTGTAATCTTTAGGCTTTCGCAACGTCTCTATCTTTAAACATGCTTTTCTTAGCTAAAATTGATCTTTTCAGGAGTGTTAAATACGTGTGTAAATTGTCTTTTATCTGCACTGTAGCTCTGTGCAATTTTGATGGTTGAGATAATATTTTACCTGTTTTTTTGTTTGTTTGTTTGTTTGTTTCCCAAGTTCTGACCTATCTAAGAATGTCTTACTGAATGGCACGTGGTTTGATGCACAATGCTCTTTTATATGAAGCACTGAAACTGTGGATATGCAACTTCCCTGTGTGTTAGAGGCTCCCCACACCTCTCTGAACGTTAAATAATCACTGCACTTTTGCAGGGGACTGGAAATGGGACAGGATAATGTATCTTTCTGTTTTCTTTTCAGTTGATCGACTTTTCTGGAAACCATGATGAATCTGCTCACCAGTTCAGACAATGCACCCTTTTGTTTCCCCTGATTCAGACAGCAACAGGAAGACAGGAAAGCAGGTTGCCACATGGGGCTTGGAAGAACTGACTGTCTTGTTAGGGTGGGGCTGGATATCAGACCTCAGGTTGCTCTCAGATAAAACAGGTATTTGTGCAACCCTACGGGTTCACTGTCAGTCTGACAGCTTGCCTGCAGGCAGCTTTCTCACCTCTTTACCCACCTCCTGACCTGCCTGAATGAGTGAGTGTCTGGGAAAGTTTTGACTGACGATCCAGGTAACCCTGAGGCTTGGGAGAAGCCATCTCCAAGAGACAAGAGACAATACTATTATTTCCTTCTGTGATGTGTGTGAAAAACATGACATCGCCTTAAGTAGTGAATACAATCTGCTTCTCACCACGCAGTACGTAATCCAAACAGATGGATTTCCTGTCTTCACGCAATAGGAAAACACTGTAGAAAATGTCCAGCATGCTGTATAAGGCTCTTCTTCCATGCTGAAGTTCTTCTACCGGTGTGGTTTTTTTTTTTGCCCAGAAATTGCCACTTACAGTAAGATGTCAGTAAACTAACTAATTTCCTGAGAAATCCTCTTCTAGTCAAACTCTGCCACTGTACGAGCTTTCAGAGACATGCTTTTGGTTTTCCTGAAAAGAAACAGCAAAATCATGGGAGAATTCTGATTATTTTCCCATGTAACTGGAATAAATGAAAGTAACTTTGTATTCTTGAGAATTAATGTATTATTGCAAACTTTTGAAGACTGCTGAAATTAAACAAAATTAAAATGGTACACTCATTCAAAGAAGTTGACTGACAAAGAGGTACCTTTTTTCCAGAGGTAAGAATCCCTCTTTCCTCACTTGTCTGAGGAGATTTCTATCCCCAGTAGAAGCTGAACAGTGGCATTTCTCTTTCCAGTCTGAAATGAATCAGTTACCTTCTGATCGAATTCACAGCATAAAGGCTTTTTCTTAGACTATGAAAGGTTAAAAGCTTCAAGGGTTCTGCCTGAGAGCCGGTGAAGTGTCCTGGTGTGAAACAGATGATCTGGGAGTGGCTGTATGTGTTGTGAAAGCAAGAGTTTTGTCACCTGCAAAATTACACTTAGTTGCTCAGCAGTCAGGTATAACGTGTATGTACATTCTTCAGAGGGGAAAATAATTGCTGGCAAACACCTTCACTTTTAGCACAGTTTATACATCCTCACAAGGTTTATTTTACATATATCTTACTAAGTTTACATAGAAGATTGAACCAAACCCCATCACAGGCAATGCAAGGATTATCTCTTAGCATAACGAGATGCTGGAATGATTCGCCCTTTGTATGACTTTGGTTGCAAACACTTCAGCCAACCCCTAATGCTGCAAATGACATGTTTGTTCCATTGCTGAAGCCATCTTTGACCTCATATTTTCACATTATCCATGAATGAGGGGCTAATCAATAGGCACTATTTGCAGTTATTTGTAGCCCAATGAGAACTGCAGATGATGCAAAAATTGTTTTGTGTACAAGAATGTAGCAGCAACGGAACAATTATAGCATCGGTACTAAACAGATTACCATATTAAAGTTACTCACACCGTTTAAAGTCACCTCTTGAGAATATCTGGTTCAATTTCCCCTAGAAGTGAGATTCTAAGACTATTAGTGAACTTGTGCTATCCCCTTGGGAAACTTTTACTAGCTAAACACATTATGCACATTTAGGACATATTCCAGAAAAGAGTTGTGAATTTTTTGTAGTATCTCATAGTACTATTATCCCTAAGCCAGGCTTTTGAGTCCTATGCAGCAGTGACTTGAGAACAACTGAGCCTGTTGTTGATTAGGTTACATTTAGAACCACTTATTCCTAAGAGGCATCCCTGCAGTGGCCAAATGGTGATGTTCGTTTTTAATAAACTGACTTGAAAGGACAAATCACGAATGTCAAATCCACTGGCATTATGATTCACAGCTATTTTTCCACTTTCCCTGAAGGGAGCAGTTCCTTTGGAAGTGGTCTTGTCTTTGCTTTTGAAATTGTTAAATGTATGCCTGGGCACATGATGGGATGTTATATAGCAAGCCTCAAATTCTCCATAGATTCTAAAATAGTGAAAGCAGAAGACTGGAAGCAAAGTTTTGTGCTTTTGTGAACGTGGTATGTGAGTAAATGTAGTTCTCAGTACTGTATGCAATCAAGCAAACTCATGAAAGTTTGTTGAAGTATTGTTGTAAGTAGATGTCCCAGAATAAATATTTACCAATTTCTTACGAATTCAATGAAAAGGCAATCCATTTGTATCACATCTCTGTTCCTCAGAGAAACACTGGAAATCAATATTTAAATAGAAAAGTCTCCTAGCACTCAGATTTTAAATAAAAAAGTGATGAAATTCTTTACCTAGCCCATGGAAACCATCAGTAATTTGGAAAGACCAAGTGTTTACTTACAACACACATGCTCTCCAGAAGAGTAATAGCTTCCATCTTTCAGAAGCGGAAGACTTGATGGATGCAATTATTTAATGTCAGTGTTCAGAATGAGACTTGTTTCTTTAGACTCCATTTTCTAAAACATTCCATTTGACATTTGCTGTATTTGTGGAAGGGAAATTTTGCTGTCCCCCCACTCTTGGAGCCCATGGGTTGGGTAGGGCTCTACCCAACATGCCAAATGCGTGATGTCCTGTACAGGGCAGAAATTGAAGCCATGAATGAGTTTCCTCATAGAAATGAGCACGTCTTTTGAAGGCAGGGTCTCAAGCAGTAATCAAGCATTACAGTGTGCTCCTCCCACCCACAGAGGCCTATTGGCAACAGGACATTGCCTTTGTCACGTGATCCCAACTCATGAGCTTTTGTTAGTTTGAAAAGTTTGATTAAGACCACTTCGCAGTACTAAGTCAGCGTAATAAATGGAGGCTTTCATTCTTTGTATCAGACAGTAGCAGTGAACAAGCTTCAAGAAATATAAGATTTGTGTGATTGTCGCTTTCCTGGAATGGTTAGAAGTAAAAGCATAACCAGCAGACACCCACCCATAACCAGCACCTACCTAGAGTGGGGGATGTGGAACACTGTGTACTTCAGCTGCTACTATGTAAAAGACAAAGGAAGACCTAAAATATGAGAGGAGATCTAAATCACCTAACTAATGAGCTAAAAAATTTTCTATATGTAGTTAAGCTTTTTCTGTGGTTCTTCTTTATACTTTCTAGTGTGTATCCTTTGAGAGAGGTAGTAGCTGTTAGCAAGGTACTACACTGGATGAAGAACAGCTCTGATTGCAGTTTCAGTATGAATGAGGATTGATTTCAGAAGAGCCATGAGACAGGGCTATATAAATTATTGATAATTTAAGGTTAGAGAGTGTTAAAGTACCATCTTTGTGCCCTTTCTGAAGAGTATATGTAAATCACAAAGGAAGAGAGCACAACAACAACAACAATAAGCTTATAAACAGTGGGTAGATCTACACTGTAAAACTGAAATCAAGGTAAAAATCAAGTATTTGTTATAGAAGTACTTATTCAGCTAAGGCTGAGTGCTCTCTGGAATACATGCGTGGCAACTGGAACAAAACTTAGGATGAAATAGAAGTAAATGTTTTCAGCCAACAATGACTGTCTGTAGTAGAAAAGATATATGCACATTTTTTGCAGGGCTTAATCTTTACAAATTCTTTCCGTTCTTGATAATGTCAGTCCTGTTTGTCTGAAATTGATGTTACTAGTTATATATTCATGACAGTACATCTTGAGCTCAAACGCGTCATGCCTAAGTGCTTTGCTGAGTCTAGATGTAAATGAAAAGCTTGATAGAATAAACTATACGTAACTTCCTTAAAATAAACTTCATTTGGAAACTCGTGCTTGAGTGAATGATCCGGTTTTCCATAAACATTCACTCAAATTTCTAAGTTGCCTGGAAAGTGAAATAATTTCTGTAAAGCGACAAAATTTTCTAGCTTAAATATTCCACATCTGGCATGTTGTAGTCACTGGTTATTTTATCTACACTAATTAACTGTGTGTTTTGTGCTTGATTTCAGCGTAGCAAGTGACTCACTGCACTGAAGATGCTTTGGCTCTCAGCTCTGAGGAGGCTGAGCTCTTCTGCTGAGAAGTGTGAGTGCATTTCTTGGAAAAGGTGGCACTGGGGATGGATTTGTGAATGACACCTCTCCCCTCGTAAAAGAGGCCAAGATGCCCCTATGAACGCAGAGCTTTTAGATATGCAGGAAATGCCCTGTGGCTGGTACAATTGATCGTGTCGCTTTGAATGATCAGGGGAAGTCATTCATGGCATAGTTTTATATGTACAGCCTTTTAAAAATAATGCTGTTTTCCATACATGTCCTTTGGGGTTCCCAGATAAAATATCTTTACTGTCTGTGATCTTGTAGAATATCAGCACATAGTGTTATAAACAATACATAGAATGACTAGGCAATGAAACAATTAATTGATTTTATAATGAAGCATGAAATCAGATAGACTTTGAGATAGAGTTGAGAGAAGCTGGTGTCTGATCTGATTAAGATCTATGTCATTTTCTGCTTTTTAGAGCCCAGCAGATGCTTCCGAATAGTCGATAGTTTAGCTGTTGTAGACACCATTGACAGGTTTTACTTGGTAATATTCTAGCAACAGCTCAGTCATAGGATTTTCTCAGTGACACAGCTGATTTATATCATAGAGATGCAAAAATCCTTCAATAGGTGCTCTAAATTTTGCTCACAGAAATATGTTCTTTGAGTTGAAATGCAGGATTAATTTCATCCTTATGATACACACATCAGAGTACTTTGTACAAACAGGGAAATATAATGGGAAAAAAAAACAAAACTGGGCACTAATGCCTAAGAGGGAAGTAGGCATCAGAAACTCCCATATTTCTTTAGGTTTTAGATCATTTTGAAGCACAGTAGAGACCAAGGAATTCAAGATGTTCATATCTTCAAATGTTTTTGTTCTAGGGTATGTATTTTTGGTTTGTTTTTTTTTGTTTTTGAGATGACAAGGTTTCTTCTTTACTTTGTGGGAATTATTTTGCATCCACCTGGTGCCCCTTATGTTTGCACATTCAGGATGTAATTGAGAAATTAAAGTATTTCTTGGATGTATAGAGCAATATACAAAAATCTCATCTCCAGGAAATCGCAGTTATATCCATGAGTAGTAGCCTGGATGGAGAAATGTTCTTTACCTTGAAGCAGAAGTAGAAAGTGTTAATAAGAGATTTTCTAGAAGAACAGTAATTATACCCACCTGATGCACATAGCCAAAACCTCTCAGACTGAAGGGGCTATTGTGAGAGTTAATAGGATTTGGAATTAACTTGCACGATACAGTCTGGTATTTGAATGCAGAGCTTTGCTGATATGACTTTCTCATATTTCAAATTTCATTCTGTTTAGGAATAAGAGTCCTCAAAAAATCAAGAATTTACATAGAAATATATTCCATCTCAGGATATATTAGTGTGTCAAAGTTGATAAACTGCATTCATAAATTGGTTTGAATTTCTGAAACCATAGATGGATCATAGAATGTCCCGGGTTGGATGGGACCTCAAAAATAATCTAGCTCCAAATGTCTCAAAGCACTTTGTAACTTCAGTATTTATCCAGATTTTCTGTAAATGCATCAGAAGAGTAGGCGAGGGGGAAAGGAGTCTTTTTAAAAAAATACCTTTTTTAGATGTTTACTAAAATAACTTTCTCATGAATCACCTGCTTGTGCAACTCCCACACACCAAGCAGTTTAGGCAGTGAGAAACTGGTAATGTTTTACTTGGAGGAGGGTGGATATCAATAGGGAGTGGTTGTCTCCTATCTCCTTTTTTTTTTTTTAAAACTGCCAAAAAAAATAAATAATGAGAGTCCATTCAGCAAAATGAAATACATTGATTTGTGCACAAGCCATGTTTGAAGTGATAGATTTTTTTTTTTAATGTATCTGTGTTAATGTACATCTTTTTCAGTATAACCTGTTTTCCTGGAAAAAAAAATACAGCTGAAAATGATTTTTTATTTTAAATAGCTCCAGGAAAAAAAAAAAAAAAAGCTCTTATTTAAGATGTATTTCGTCCTTTTTTGAAATCTTTTTAGCAAAGCTTTGAATATTGAATATCATTAATGCTCCTCCGCAATACCACATTGCTTTTCTTCGTGGCGTTGTTGGCTTTAAAATTTATAGCTATGAAGCAGTATGAGGTGTTATAAATTTCTAGTCAGGTTAGGAAATGGAGAAAAATTAAATACAGAAAACTTAAGTGAATGTACTTTGGAAGACAGTTCTAAGAATGTTGTTAAACAGAGTATTGTGAGGGGAAAAAAAAAATTTACCCAATCAAGTATGGGTGCAAAAATTAATTAAAAGAATTTCCAACACATTAATATGCTTTTAGATAGAATAAACATAGAGCCAGTTTTTCCTTCATTTGCATCTGGGCTTTTAAAGCCAAACTGAAGATTTGCCCATTCGTGGACACTGGGAGAAGCAAGTGCTGTCTCTGTAACTTATTTTCTCTCTGCTTTTCACAGGATATGTAAATGTTGGCCGTTGTTGATAGCCAGTCATGGTGAGGTCAACACGGATCCATTCTGTTCAAAGAAGTTATGCTGCTTTGTTGTCACATTTTGAGCTATGGGTGAGCACAATGTAACAGGTGAGTATAATGCCGTTTTAAGAACATAATGCCATTTTATGCTTGGCTTTACAACTAGCACAGCATTAGCTTTACTAACAGACTTTCCTTGTTTTGTACACTAGGCAAGAATCCTGAGGGCTTAAAGTGTCATGTAAATCTGTCAGATAATATATGCTAGCATGTTTCAGGAAGTAGAGGCTTAATACAGTGGTAACACTCCAAAGATCCAACCAGTTTTTGTACCATTAATATTGAAAACACAGAGACAGATACTTTCTTGCTCTTTAACAAAGTGAACTTTGTTCTTAAAAATGATATAAAAGAATAAATCTACGTAGTAAACTCATAACCAGGAACTGTTCATTTCTTTGCGTGAATACTTTGCTTTCCATATAATATGCAAGACACAGTTCTCACATCCAGGAATTTTGATTTTACACTTTTCTATAGTTGTCAACTTTCCTTTTCTCAAAAGCTGTGAAAGAAGACTCATCAGTGCTTCTTTAAACCTCCGTTACTCAATAAATTTGTTCATAAGTGTGAGTGCACAAGGCAAAACATATTGTACGAAACTAAATCTACACACTGGGCTAAGGTTGCCTACTTCTGATAAATCTGATATCTTGAAGTCAATTTGTTTTTCTGGAGATGTTTTTATAGCAGCATCTGTAAGGATAAAATTATTAGTTTTCTGGAACTCCAGTTGATAAGCACCAAGTTATCACTTGTAAATAAAAATACTTTATAATCATGAAAATGAATTTTGAAAGCTGAAAAGCTATCCTGTATGTTCAGAGTAGGCACTGTAGTACCTTACTCTTCTAGCAAGCCAAATGTTAAACTAGGGAATTATGGCTGTAATTGTTCCACCAAAGGAAGATAGGGATTGCCTTTATCATCTCCTTTTCTTTGCCCTTAAAAGCTCCTTTCAGTTCTGCCTGAGATTTCTTCTGCCTACAGCCTTTTTGTGAGATGTGTGACATCACAAGGAAATGTTATATCCAGAGGCAATTCATGGTTTTTCAACTCGTGTTTCTTTCCTCTCCAGCTGTGACCCTTTCAATTAGATGGAGGTAGAACTGCTGGGGGATCAGATAGAAGGACTGAGAAACCCTGTAGAGAAAGCAAGAAATTATCCATGTGTGTCACAAAGACAGAGGTGATCAGAGATGAGGAAATGCTTGTGTAGGGACTGTAGAAATCACTATGAGGGGCAAATCTGTCAAGACAAATAATTAGTATTAGCAATAAAATATGCAGTTATAGTTGGTGAATGATGAAATAGTGACAGCAAATTTAACAAAATGTTTATGTAGTTAATCCTTTGATTGATGTATAGTTTGTAAAGTGCTATAATATTCCTCACGATGTCAAGCCTTCAAGAAGACCACTTAAATGAAATAAAAACAAGTTGGTACAAGGGTAAAGTTACAGTTGTTTTGCATGATGCCATGCCATGTTCCTGTAAAACCCAAAGAGGATCTGGTTGGTCTGAAGTGCATTTGAAGGCACTCAAAAGTACATTGAAACAAAAAGCAGGGAGAAGATGCAGCTGCATCTCAGGTAACATATCCCAGAGGTGTTTGGATCTACATGTCTGTTGTACTGGGACTTCAGCTCTGAAAGACAGTGCCTGGGAGCAAAATGGGTCTAGGGGCTTCTGTGTTGGCTCTGAGGGTGGACAAAGCGAACGATCATCTCTGACAGGCAAGATAGATGCTGGAGATAGGATGTGGGTCATTGCCTGTTTTTATTGTCCAAGATATGTCTCAGAGAAGCCCTGTGCAAGCTAGAAGGACAGACTGGAATTAGGTTCTCTACAAATAGCGTGATGTCTATGTTTTTCTTTTCTAGTTTTCTTTCATACTCTATAATTCCAAGTTTAAACTTTGACTTTAATGAATAAACTTTATGCTTTTTCTTTTATTCTTTTCTCCAAAGCCAAGCCAGGTGACTCCTGGGTTAAGCTCCTTGGGCTCCAGGGTATGTATTTCCCACACTGCGGAAAAGAAGCTTTAGGGACTCACCAGTATTTTTCTGTACTGTGAAATATCTCCCAGCAGGCGCTCAGTACTGGAATAAGATTTCTGCTCACTGGCAGGCTGAACCTTCCTGGGCGAGGACTGCTGGAACTCATTCATGAGTCTCCAGAGCAGCCTTTTCTGACCATGTGTTTCTGGTAGGAATTTCTTCTGTGAGGGAACAAAACACAAGCTGCAGCCAAGAGCAGAGTGGAAGCAGAATTAAAAGGACCTGCAGCAAGTCTGTGTCCTGCAGGCTGTGGTGTGTGAATATCCATTAAAAAGGAGACCTGGATATGTGTTTAGAAAAAAAAAAGAAGAAAAAAAAAAGAGCAAATGTGTGAGCAGCTCACATTAATCACACAGTAGAACCTGGTGATGCTGTGAGGCATTATGGACCCTCTATTTCCTGAGAGGCATTCCCATCACAGGTGCAGAACCCAGCCATGAGTGTTCTTCTGTAACTGCATTCTTTTCTCTCTTTGGGTCTCCAGGGCAACTGATCATTTATCTACTTTTTTCACTCCTTCCTCCACTTTTTCTATCTGAGAGCCTTTCTCTCTTTAGTTCTTTAAAGGCTTGGCCTTCTGGCAGCGCTGATGCTTCAGTTTCTTATAGCTATGTTTTGAGGAGCTGTGACTCTCCTCCAAAGAATTCAGCTGTCCATGGTCCAAAATCTAGTTTTGATATGGCGCAGCTGCAGAATTTTGGCAGAGTTCTAAGAAATATGTTTAATTGTGAAAAAGTACAAAGACGTGAGCCTGCAAGATAAGAAAGAGAAAACTGGAGGAAGAGGCAAGATTAGCACAGCCATCTTTTTTAGCCTAACCGATTCCTTCTCTTCTGTAGTGCCAGCTCACCCAAACCCTCCTCCCTCTGCACTTTCTGTATGAAACAGAATTTGAGCAGCTCTCATTAGTAATGGACTGGAGAATTGCTTGCTGGTTTAGGTGTGGAAAAAAAGTGAGCTGAGAGAAAAAGTTAGAAAAAAAGGACAAATACTCTTGAAGCAAGAGCTAACAGTGATTTCTGTCCAAAAATATTTCTTATCAGCAATGTGCATAAAAGAGTAAGGTTGTGCTTTGAAAACAAGTGTGAAGATCAGTGCTGTCGACCAACCTCAGTTCTCACTTCCTAAAACTTACACAAGAGCCCAAGTGAAGCTTGTGATAGAACAGTAGATCTTGATTCCATGAGGTAAAAAGAGGAGTGATTTGTTACTCTGGTCTTGACGGCTACAGGAAAAACTGACACAAGAAAAACAATACTGAATTTGTTGAACAGAGGCTTAGTATTTCTCCTGTATCTTGCACCAAATCCCAATTTACCATTATTTGATTTTACTGGATTGAGATGGGTGTAGGGACATTTTAATTAATTTAGGTTTTGTTTGTTTGTTTTAGTAAAAACAAAAAAGTTGTGGCATGTTTGGCCTGCTGAGGTCTGGAATTTTTTCCTCCTTGGCATATAATGCTACAACATTGCTATGACGTTGCTTGAAGGTTCTTCATCTGTTTCTTTGACTGTTGTTTTTTGACAGAGATGCAATTATGAAATTAACGGAGTAGTCAAGTACTACAACGTTGGAGGAACCCAAGAATCTGCAAACCTATGCTGTCTGCCTAAGCAATCTCCATTATGTGCTGACAGCTGTGGTTCCTGTGGAATTTATGTTAAATTCTTCTTTTATTCTAGTTATAAAAATGAATAATACAGTCTATCCTGGAATGCTGGTGATGTGCCCTTCTGACTGATGGAGCAGGCAAGGGAGAACTGGGCCTACTCCATCTACAAATTTTTCATTTCTCGCTGCTCTACTCTTTTATTTTTCTTGTATCTAAATACAGTTTGGGGTAGAAGCAGAGCTGTTGCTGAAGTATATCAGCCTCAAAGATCTTGCTGCCAAATTATACCTCTGCCAAGGAAATATTTATTTTATATTTTTCAGCAGAGGGGAGGTGGGGAGTGGAGAGCTGTTGTTTGTTTTTTGTTTATCATTTGGGAGTAAGAGAAGAAGAATATGTGGAAGATCTGAGAAAAGCTGAAAACAAATAAGAGAACTACTACACCAGTGTTATCCTCTCTCAAGCCACATTTCTTGAATTTAATTGTAGCAAAGTGTATTTTGCAGGCTAACGTGATGTCTTCTGTACACCTGCCTTCTGCTGAGCTGAGCTCTCAGATGAAGAGTTCAAAATTCGAGTTACCAGAAGAAGCAACCAATAAAGGGGCACTTAATTTCATCAATGAAAATTGTTCAATATATATTGGGGATTTTTTTTTCTTTTAATGGGAACATTTTTTTAATCAAAATGTGTAGTTTTGATTTTTAGGTATGCAGTTTTAGGAAGCAACATGACCAGCTTAAAACTTAATCTAAAATTTTCAGTAAGATTTATTTATAAACATATATATCAAATTTAGAAGGTATATGAACCCTGAAATGGTCCTTAAAGTCGCCCTTTTTAAGAGACTGTGTCTCACAACAAAAATATCCTTTTATTCTTCTGTTTTAGCATCTTATTTCATGTGCTTCTCTCTCCTTTGCAGTTCTAAGTGTTGAGGAAAAGCATATCTCCCTGAAGTCACCTAGCACTGATTTCACACTCTGGCTATCCTCTATTTGCTGTAATCAGGAAAAAAAAATAATTTTTTCAAAGTTTTCTTGATAACTTATTCATAGAGGAAGTGAAGCATCCCTTTTCAAGGGATGTGTCCTTTTGTGTTTCTATTTCCATGAGAACCACAGGAAAGAAGCTCTTGTAATAGCTGCTCTTGCTTATGCTTGTAGGAGTGGGAAGGAGGACACCAGCTGGTAGCATAAGCCCAGACACCTGAGTACTATCCTCCTTTGAGATACTCTGAGCAAGTCTTTCTATGTGCTGTACTTCCCCCTCTACATTGAAGTTAATAACTTCCATCTTTTATAATTTTTCTACCAGTTTGCTCTGTCAGACCTGAAATGCAGCCATGTGCAACTCAGCCAAACCAGCGGCAGCTTTGGTGCTTGTACATTTTATTGCTTTTGCTGCTCCCTACTAATATTAAGAGAGTGTACTCTGAAAATATGATAACATCAGGAAGCCAGCTCAGAAAACATACTGCTTTTTTAAAAAATTTTTTTCTCTCTTTTTATTTTTTCAGGATTTGAATAGCACAATGAGCACCATTAGGTTCACAAATTTCTGCAAAGAATAGACACCATGCAAAATACTGAACTTTTGTCAGTATAGCTAGGCTCCTTGTTTAACATCTGAAGGCAGGTTTCATCTTAAATATTTTCTAATAGGAAAGTGGTTTTATCTTACTTTTTTTATGTTATTGAAGCGCTGGATTTTCAGTAATACCTATTTTGTTGATGAAGGTAACTGCGCCCCAGTGCCTTCTATACCAGATGGAACAGGGATTACAGAAACTCATGTAGCGTTACTGCAAGAGAAACTCGGAAATGAAAACCAGACCATGACACAGAAGAGATTACAGAACTGAAATTGCATAGTGAATGGAAGAACAGGATTTTGAGTAGATCTTTATTTTTTTTCTCTTCTCGAGGGAGGGGCAGGGGGGGAAGAAGTGAATTTGGGTATTAACTATGCTAATATGGTTATGAAGGGTGCATTTATATGGTGGTAGATTTATCTAAAAGAAGAAAAAGGCATGGAGATTTCCTGCCTAATCAGTATATACTTTCTATCAACTATCCTGTAGATACAGTGTGAGATTTATGCTGCTTATGCGTGAGTCTGCGTATATAAATGTAACTTCCTTTTGCATATGGAAACCTTTATGTGTAGAGTGCAGCAATAGGACAATGTGTAATGATTTAAAACTGCAGGAGTTTAGGTTTAGATTAGACATTTGGCAGAAAATCCTGACTGTGAGAGCAGTAAGGCACTGGAATGGGCTAGCCACTCAGAGAAGACATGACTGCCCCATCCCTGGAAGCATTTGAGGTCAAACTGGATGCAGCTCTGAACAGCCTGATGTAGTGCAAGCCAGCCCATGGCAGGCTGTTGGAGCTAGCTGGTTTAAATCATGCTGTGATTCCAAACCAGTTCTCTCTTTTTTTCTGTTTCCAATTGAGTAGTATTGAATCTCATGACGATAAAATCACAGAAGATCCTGTTGAAAGAAAGATATCTTGAGTTTGCTTTCATTTAATTTAAGCACTTGGTGTCAAAACCTGTCAAATTCATCTGTCAAATTGTCACCCAGAAGATATTAGTGTCGGCTTATTTTGAGAGCAGAGATGAAATCCAAATTTCTTCTCGCTTCAGGGCAAAATCATTACAATGCATCTAATTCAGTTACAGCACACTGGTACTTTCATTTTCTGAGGTAAGAATCGACAGTATTGTCTGGATTTGCCACTAAGTCTTGAAGATATTCAAGACTGAAGACTCTAAGCAATATCTTAATTGAGTTTATCATTTAACTGCCGTTTTACTCTGGTTCCACCTTTATTTAAGGATATTTTTATGTGAAGACCAACTTAAAACACAGAAATATTGTATCTAAGATGGATGAAGAAGTTGTTATATATTTATTGGTTTTGCTTCACAACACATCTTGAGAAGTTCTGTAATTTAATGCTTATCTCATACCGTTAATTTTAATGGGAACCCGGATTTTAGTTCCCACTGGTAAGTTTGAGAATTGGCTGTGACAAAAGAAGGACTTGCAGAGCTGGAGCTGATGCATGGTCAGTAAAATACTATTTGTCAAGGTATAGCTCAGGAAGGTCACTTTGAATGCTCTTTCATTACCATACCCTGCAATGTGCTGTATTTAGAACATGGCAGGCCATTACTCACAAGCACACTGCACAGAGCAAGGCCGATGTTTCACTGTGTCTCTAGGGTGGTTGTAGTTGTGTTAGCTGGTGTACTGGATTCCCTGGAGCAGATGCCTAACAGGGCAGAGCATTTTCTGCTAAGTGTTCTGTGCTGGGATGTCCAAGCAGCAGCATAGCAGTTGTCAAATGTGTTTTCCTTCTGGGCATTAGTAGCTGTACCTTTGTCTCTTCAAGGACAGAACTATTATTGCTATATTACATCCATGTGTATCCTTCCTTCCCTTAGTACACAGAAACTGAAGACCTATAAGGACTTCCTTATTGCATGTGTCTCTTTTTGAAACCATGTTTGAATTAGGAAAGCAATACAAGAACTGGATTTCTTTTTTTAAACTCATTATCAAGAGCCATTATCAGCACTGATACGGGACTCTGATGCATTAGCCTTCGAGGATGAAATTCTCCAAGCCTGCTTTTTACACAAAACAATTTTGTTTTAAAGCATTTAAAGTGTGAAAACGTTTCTGTTGTTTCTGTTTATAGAAACAAGTCACCTTTGACCAGAAATGGAAAAATTCAGTGTGGAAGATAATGGTTCAACAGAAAAAAAACAACAACAACAAAAAAACCTGCGTGCTGTCACTGCCATAACTTTGACAGCAAAATTTGTAATTTTTAAGGCTTTTTTTAATTTTTTTTTTTTTTTTTTAACTAAGTTGTTGGGGAAAACTTTTTGTTTGAATTGGGCCAGATTTAATTTAGTCAGAAAGCAAAATTTATGTTTTCTGTGGAGAGTTCTGGTCCGATAAAATGTTTCTCAATCAAAATGAGTTAAAGGTGAAAATATTACAGCTTTGTCAAAGAGCTGGAAATATTTTACTTCACAAACTGGTACTGTGGACTGGTGCTGATATTGCTCTCCTGGGAGTTAGGGGCTTCAGTGGCCTTGAAGACCATAAAATGTGGCTTTGATCTTGATGCAGATACATCTCAAAGTTGGAGTGTCCGGTGCCTCTTGATCAACTGCTGGGCCTGCTTTTGGGCCTGGATACTTACAGTCTATCTCTGTCCAGGGAATATAGCAACAAAATCTTGCTATGAGAGGGCCTTCAAGAAGTGAAGGCACCTTGCATGGGGGCAGTTACCCTGAAGAGCACTCATGAGAATGCCTGCCCTGGGCATGGCAGGATTGCAAGATCTGAAGTAAAAGCTTCAACACCGTTGCTAACTGCAGAAATACTCTTCCCAACAGCTGCTCAATCCAGATTTCAGCAGCCATTCCAGACATTGATAATTTTATCTTCAGTATAGCATTAACTGTGTAAAACATCGTAGTAGATCTACCTTGTTAAACATGCTGCCCTTTGTTTCAGGGGGAATACTATAAGAGACAGGTAAAATAATTTTGTTACGTGGTAGGTAATGGTTCTCAATTTGTTAACTTTGCAAGCTGCTGTGGGATGGAAAGTATCATATAAATACAAAAGTGTTATTATTTACCCTGAATGATCCTCCCTCCCTTCCTTCCATTTCCTTTTCTTTTATATATACTTGTATGGGAACTGCTGAATCACGGCCTGAGCCTCTGATTGATCATCTGAGGTGAGCAATGAGTCAGCCCTGGGAGCACAGGTGAAGGCAATTCACCTGTGCTGCCAGAAGGGGTGGAGCCTGGCTGCACCTCTCCAAGACCCATTTAAGGGCTGACTACCAGTAGGAAAGGGTTTCTTATAGAGATCTGTCCTCTGGAGTTTTGTAGTAAGCCTGGGATGCTGGTAAGCTTTCTATCTATTCTCTTTTTGTTATTACAATCTGCTTTGCTGAACTCTCTTGTTTATTTCATAATTATAATGTTCTTATATTAATTGACTATATAATACTTCTTTTTTTTATATTTCTTTCCTCTTTTGTGTTCTCTATTTGGATGGTTTTTTCAGGTCCCTGGTCCTACAACCATAAGTTCTTTGCACTCAGTTATTAACAGCCCTCACATTTTTCTGACCTTTGTCAGGCAGTTATTTACTTGACCTGCTTTGCTTGTTATTCAATCTTTCTGTCTTCTGCAACTAATTCCAAGGTAATTTCATCTTCAAATGGTTTTTACTCTAACTGAGTTTAAGCATGTAAATTTGGATCACAGTGCTTAGTGAGTCCAGTTTGTCTTCTTGTACTCAATAGATTTACCGTATTTCTCCGTGTCCAAGGATTAATTACTAACAGCTGAAGTCAAAGTTCTTGAAGGAGGACTAATCCTGATGTGGATGCATGGAAGTGAGATATGAGGCAGCAGTCCAGTAAACCACCAGCTTGAGGCTTAGTTGCACTTAAATGCCATAATTCACAGAACCAACTCAAACTATCAATCAGAATCCTGTCAGTCTAAACAAGTCTGAAGCTTGAAAAAGTTCGCTTTATTTGGCTTTTAATTTTCCCTTGGCATCCAAATCTTAACTTTAATTAGAATTTCTCATACAAAAAGGATTGCTTTCAAGTCCAGCTTTGAGAAGTATTGCGTGTAGTGGTCTGATCTCTGAGAAGTTTCAGTTGCATCTTGTAGGCATAAGAATGAACAACAGCACGAGTAGAGTCAGCCATTCCCGGAAGAGTCACTAGAACCATTTCACACATCTCTCATCAGTTCACAAAGCATCACTTCCTTATTTCTTTAAGCAAGAACAAAGGAAATCCACCTGTGTATGTTAGAGGGCTTATCGTTTCTTTTTAAAAGATATTTTTTCAATATTATCGATAAAATATACCAGTGTTAAGTAACTATGGATCTAAGTAGATTCCCGAACTTCAAAGGCACTATATAGTACTTATGAAACTATATATTTTTTTTTCACCTGAAAGCTAATGCTTAGGGTAAAGATTGCAAGATTAGAGAAGAAAAAAAAAAAAATTGTAATTGATCAAATATCAGTGTAATTATAAAGACAAAAAAGTTTATCAAATGGATCACATCAACAAGGTAATAGAGATATCTAATGAACAAAGAAGTAATAAAAACGGATGTGTAGCTGTTAAGGTCTCTAAAATGTGCTATTTGGTTGATTTGAGCGCAATATACAAGGCAATGTCAAGAACTGTAGTTTGCTTTCAAACTGGTTCATGTCTAGTAGATCACTGAGTAAGTCAATAGGTGAACTTGAAAAATAAAGCATCAAGATGCCAAGAGACAAGAACAAGACAGCAGCTAATAACGATCTCTTGTTTTTACTGGGCATCTTTAAAGGAGGGAGTAGAACCCACCAAGTCAAATAGTTAAATGGAAATACGGTACTTCAACAAGTAATGGGAACAGAAGATGAAATAATAATCGATGTATAGGGCTAATGTCCAGAAATTTACATAAGACAGCCATGTTTTTGTCTTTTATATTATAATGTATAATTCTATGTTATATAGGCACTTTTGTGTGTGTGTGTCCCTTCACTGAAGTACATTCTTTCTATTCTGACACAATGTTCATTTCACTGTAACATTAATCATGCCTTCAGGATAATAAATGCCTAAGTAAAATTTATTTTGAAATCTCAGCCTCCAATTTAAGAAGTTCCTCTGTAATCTTTAACATTTCTAGATTGTCTGTAGATGTACATTGTCATACTTGAAAGTTTTATGTCTGTAGCTGAACTTCCATCATCTTCAAAACAATTAGTAAAAGAACTAATGGTGGTTGTTACTAAATTTCATCTTTAGCATCCAGCTCTAATACTTGAGCTTCTTTGCTCATAACTGTCAAATCATAGATATCTGGGCTAATTTACAGGTGGACAAGCATAGGCCTTGCTATTACCAAGGGATAACAGTTCAAAAGCTGTAGGTTTGTGGGCTTTTTTCAGATGCAGAGGTGTGCTACACTTTGTCAGATTGAATTTGGTTTGAATTGACTTCAGCGAGGAGGTAAAATATTCTATTTAGAAGCACTCTATGTTGAAAAAGCAAACTTAGGAAAAAGCTATGATTGTGTAAGTAAATACTATTACAAAGTAAATTTATCAAGAATGAGAGAATTGAATGGAACAAATCTGCTCTGGACATGAATATTTTTTGGCAATTGGGAGTGCAAAGCTCACTGTGTTAGAGTGATATTTCTTTTAGATGTTGGATGTGTTATATATGCAGGTGTGTCAGGTTAAGTCAAAATGGACAGAATATAGGCCAGAAAAGAAACTGAAACAAGCCATATAATGTATCCTAAAGTCTGTGAGCATACATTATGTATTTATACTGATTACTGTTTTCTTCAGGTGCTACAACATTTCTGTCTGTGTTTCTGACCATTAACTGTAATCTCTAAATCCTTTAAAGATAGTATTATTTTCTTATTGCACATGGAAGTTCTTCACTCAATTCACTGTTTACTTTGGAAGTACCCTGTTTGGAAACTGAACTGCTGAACACCAGGATTACTGCAAGCATTCAAGATGAGAAATGTTAGAATTGTATCAAGTCGTGCTATTTGAAATAATTCTTCTAATATTTGTGGGAATACTTCATGTTAGCAATAATAAAACCCTAAAATGAAAATTTATAAAGCTACCTAAGGCCAGCTGTGCTTTCATATTTATTGGGAAGTTCTTTGTCCTCCTTGGTTAGGCAGCACAGATCAAAAGCCAGTTTCAGATTTGGCTATTTCTTGTGTCCTGGGGCTACAGGTGTCTGTTGCGCTTCATGCCAGTACCCAAAATAAGGGCTGTAACAAGTAATAAAAAAACTCTGCAAGCTCATTGACTGCAACTCTGAATACCTGCTTCCCAGCGAGAAGGGGAGCACTTTTTAACTTTTTATAATCACAGCTAGCCAAAAAAGCAATGATTTTTACAATACCCTTCTGGCCAAAGCATCCTGTAAGGGAATGAAGAATCCAAAGAAAATGCTTTAACACCTCTGTGATTTTTTCATCATGTTTCAGTGCTTCTGAAGAGCTCAGTTTTACAGAAGTGACACCAATGAAGTGCTGTGAGGTAAGAAATGCCTATACCACACTTTGTGCCATTCCCTTTATTTTCAGTCATTCAAGCATCCCCGTGATGAGTAATGTATTGATGCTTGAATGCTGAGCCATATGTTTGGAGATGGAATTTAATTGATGCAGGGACAGTTGCTGGGCAGCAGCAATGCTTTATACCCAGCCTGTGTTGCTCAACATTTTGGCAGAAATACAGCTGTGCATTTAATGTGTGGCTGACCACCTGTGCCCATCTGCATGGCTCTGAGCCACATGGATGGAGCTACTGGTCAGCAAGAAGGAAGCAGAGCTGGGTTTGAACGGGGGGGGGGGCGGGGGGGGGGGGCTGGGTGCAGCTTCTGGCTACCTAAGGGGGTGGTCAAGGGGAGACAGAGACAGGCTCCTGGCAGCAAAAGCATAAGAGGCCACTGGTGCCGGTGACTGTGTAAGAAATCCCTGATAGTACCCTCCATCACTGGCTGCTCACACTGCCCACCCAGGGTGCGGGTACAGGGCAAGAGCGTGCTCAGCCCTGGAAGTGAGCATCAGGCTGGGAAGCGAGCTCCTCCAGCTGTCCATTATTTACAATAACCATACTCAAAAACGTCATCTTTTTTGCACTTCTAAGGGTGGCGGTGGGGCCGGTCAGGCTGAATAATGGGATGGGCGTTTGCTGGGGGCTAATGCAGTGGTTCGATATGCTGCTGGGACTGGCAGGCTGGGAGCAGAGGCGGGCTGGCTCACCCCGTGGATCTTTAAACGCTGGTGCTGCAGATGCTCCACGAGATGAGCTGTGCGTGTGCTGGTCCTGCGTGGAGCGACCGTGCAGACAGAAGGGAGACGCTCTCAGCTGAACCTGAAACGTACGTAGTGGGAGGCAGGCTTGGGGAAGTGGGAGCTGTGCAGGGACATGGGAAGGGAGCTTTATCTCCTGCTTTGTTTTCTAAAGTGTGCTGTATGTACTTGTCTTTAAAGAAAGGAAAAAATCTCAGAGTTTGTTTTCATTAGTTGGATTCTGATCACTATTTTGTGCAGCTGACTCAGGTCTCCACAAAGGAAAATACGGGAGTTACATGCCATTCTGTCTAGATTTTTAAGATGGATTTGGAATTTAGCTTGATGGGAAAACCCTGGCTGTGCAAAAGCAGGTGTAGCAGGTGATTGCTCATGCTGGTACTTGTCTCATCATCATGATCTAGTTGATTAAACCTTATTGTGACATGATTATTAATGTTTGGAAAATTGTAATGGAAAAAAAGAAATACTAAGTGAAATCTTAAAGCAGATTTCACGGTTGTTATCTTTTTGGAGTCAATTAATGTAAAGTGACCTAAATGGCACACTGTAGGGAGGTTTGTTGGTTGTTTATATGTATGACTAGGAATATCTGAAAACATTCTTGGAGAAAAGAGGATTTGCTTGTGCATTGCAAGTAGGTTACGATGCAGAAGACTGTGATGGGTGCTTCCTAGATAGGAGGAATTAGTGTGCTACTGCTCTTAAGCCCCTTATCTTATGTATCTGTGATCTCATAACTTAAAATACACAGAATTTAGGATAAAAGATTTCCTACTCAATCTTTGATAACTTGACTGCACTCAATTAGTGAATCCAGCTCTGAGATTTGAAGGAATATACCACAGAAACTGCCTTCTTTTTCTGTCAACTATCACACAAATGATAAGAGTGTCAGAGAAACTTCAGCATAGGGATGGAGGTTGCAGATGCTATCTCATTGCAACAGGTCTGTCGACTGGAGTAAATCAGAAGGAAAGAAATTGGAGCAAGCTTTTTGTAGAGCCCTCTTGGCTTTAAGTGATATGTAGATAGATAAATAATGGTTAAGCATACAAGAATTGATTTTGAGTTACAATGTACGGGCTCAAAGTCATTTAGATGCATTGAGTGTGTTCTGGCACCAACTGAGATATTCCTTTCTAATTGACTTCACCTTTTTAATCACATTTTAATTAGGATGGCTGCATGGGTTATGTATACTGTTAAACTTTAGAGAAATTTTCCTAGAAAATCTAAGCATTTTTTCCTGTCATATACTCAGCTTCTTTTGGACTACTTCACATTCTATGTTAGTTTTTCTTGCTATGATGACAGCCTTATAAAAACATGAGTATGTGCACATAAACCTCAGTAAGGACATCAGGGGGTTTAAAGTTTAAAATATCTGATACTGCTTGCCTACATTATGTCTAGGAATTTCAGAGGTTGCAAATTATTCCCTACACAATGTCTTGTTTCTAGTGTGCGGGGATGCAGGCCCCCGGAGAGGGTGACTGATGGCAGTGGTCTGCCCAACCCAGCAGCTCTTGGCCAAGCAGGAGTCCAAGCAGGATTCATGAAAGACAACTGATAGACAACTTACACATTGTACTTTATCAAAGCACTAAAAATAGATTTGTGAATTTCAGGTCTACTCTGATAGAAAGCCCTTTGAACTGATATAGTTGCTATTTTGACATTTACCATACAAATTGGTAGAGTACTCTGAGGAGCTGCTAAGTCCGATGGACAAGGAAGACCAGAAGATTTGAATGCTGGGTGAGGATTTATGCCTGATACCCATGAATATTTGCATGCTGCTACTGGCACAGCTTTGTTGCCAAAAAATCACTGGTCAGGTGAAATGAAGTCCATGCTGATTGGCTGTTAATGTGCGTAACTTAAAAAGCTGAAGCTAGTTTAAAGCTAATGGAGCAGTGGGAAGGAGCACCACTGAGCAGAGTTCCTTTTTGTACTTGATAAGTTAATGCATGAAAAGGGCCATAATATCAGGTGAGAAGGAAATTTATTTATTTATTTTTGAATTATGAAGAGGGTGAAGTATTTCCCTTGAACCTTCAGTAGACAGTGATGCTTGTGATCAACAAATTGTGCTTTTTTTTTTGTTGTTTTTAATGCATACCTAGTTTATTACTTGTCTGGTAATTTTTCCCTCAACATTTTTTTTTAACTGAAAATTCTGCTAAAGTTCAAATAATGCAGTTGTTTGAACCTTTATCATGGTAGAACAACTTTCTTCATTGCACAGAAGACTGAGCATTAGCAAATGAGTGAAAGGTGAAGGCAGCAGCAACAGAGAGCCCCTGGATTAGTGGTGCTGACTGGGAAAATCTTGTGACACTGCTGCAGGTTAGTACGAGGCAGTCACTCCTAAACAAGCTGACAAAGAAAGACAGCTTGCCTTGCATGCCAGTGGGTTGCCACATGTGTCTGCAGTCTTTCCTCAGCAGTGCATAAGGCGGCAGAGTGATGGTGTTCTAGATAATGCATCAAGACCTTTAGATCCACTTCCATCAAGACCTTTAGATAACCCACTCGCTATGGAACTATTTCACATTCACTGATAAATGCTGTGAAACTGCTTTTTAATGTTATTATTAGCTCAGTGGTTGTTGTGAACATAACCTGATCACAAAGCAACAAACAAACAAAAAAAAAAAATACAGAAATGGACTGCTTTTGTGGAATTGAGTGGACTGAAAAGGTCTAGCATAGGCTCAAACTTGAGGCATGAGCAATGCTTTGCTAGACTTTCTTTTGTTTGTTTTGGGAGACTGCTGCATATTAGTTCACCATCTTGCTTATGCACTCTTCCAAAATATAAGTTCAAAAGGAGCTGTTTTATCTCTGAGATAAGAGGTACCTCTTATCACTACAAAAAACTTGTGGGGACTTCCCGTGGCTTTCTGATTCAATGCAGAAAACAGGCTTACACCTAACCAACTTGATGGTTTTTTTTCCCCTTTTTTTCCCTCCTCTCGGCTCATAAGAGGAAGCTGGCTTGTACAGAGATTTTCTCTTCTGGTAGCTTCTTACAGTGTTTCAAAAGTTGCAAAGGGGATATGTGAGTTACTTCAAATATAATTCTGCATATATGCAGACAGGAAGACCCAGTGTGGGTGTGTTAAAACTTTCATTACATGTTGTATGGTCTTGAAAAGTGGTCTTTGGAAGTTGTTTAGATGGGAAAAAATGATTGTCAGTGTAATTGAAACAAGGGAACACATTGGATCTACTATGCTGTAGTCCTGATGCTTCTTCAGATCACAATAAAGGCTCTTACCTTTATGAGAGATGTCATTGCTTCCTCCAAAACTAGTGATGTTGGGAGATAACTAAGACTTTTGAGAGATAGAGAAGTCACTTTCAATATTCCCACCAAATATGTCACCAAACACTCTCTTATTTATACGACTCTGAGTCCCTGGGTTGCTGTAATTGCTCTCTAATTATGTCCATATCACAGTTTCTTATCAGTTTGTCATTGCTGCTCAAATCTTCCCTTGAAATATGTCTTAAGTACTGTAGTAACTTGTTAATCTCAAATAATTTGCCAGTTACAATTGTTCTTCTGAAGTAAGTTTATTTTTCTAGCATTGCCTACACCACCTGTAGGAAAAGCAACAAAATAGGTCAATAAGTAATTGAAATAACCTTTAACATTACTTATACTCTAGTACCTTATTTTTTTAATTCTATGTTTTGTGATGTTGCGTTCCTGACATCCTGAAGTATTTTAGGTTGGAAGGGTGGCTGCCAAGTCTCACCTCCTGCTTCAAGAGTGGATAACTTAAATATTTTGAAATTTTCTGTGGATGACAATTGCACTGCCTCCCTGTGTTAGTGCTTCACAAATCTCATTGAGCATTTTGCCAGCTGCAATTTGTCCAAGAAAGTGAAGCAAGGAATTGAATGCTGCAGAGTTCATAAGAATATCACTGATGTGTTTGAATTTTTGCAGATGGAGAATTGCAGAGCAACATTGCATGTGCTGTACTTTCTGCATTCTTTCCCTGACCATCTGCTGCCAGATGTCATGCGTAAGGCATGGGAGCTGCTAGAGCTCTGCTCTGATTCATTTTAGTAGTTTTCACACATCTGAGCTTACATGAGGGGAAAAAAAAAGTGCATATGGCATCCAAAAAGAGGAGATTTGCTTGAAGTTGTCCCTTTTACCCATGACCAAAATTTATAACAAATTTCCTGAGTTGATTCAAAATGTCTCTGGTATCAGGCATTTTATTAACCATATTCCGCAAGGTCATCAGGGAAATGTAGACAGTGAATTATCTGGCAAAACTGCAAATGTTTACACTCAGCTAGTAAAAAGTAAAAGCAGTGCATAACTGAATTGTAGCTAGTAGAGAAGATGTGTTCATTACATTTCCATCACTGTTCACCATGAACACTTCATAGTGAGCTGCAGAATAAAAAAAATAAATAGCAGATGACTTCATAGCGGTTGATAATTTTTTTTGGGTAGTTTATAAATTAGTGTTATTAGGTCTATAGAGAATTACTGAATATACCTCTTTGAAAAGCTGTTATTAGTTCTTGATTTTTTTTTTTCTTATTGCAGAAGGCATAAAGGTAAGCAAATGTTTCCATGGGATCTCCTGTAAGTTGCAGGACACAGTTTGCAAAGCAGCTCTTGCACACAGACCCATGGACAGCATCTGTGCAGGTCTCCTTGAGAAATGAAGCAGTGCAGTGAAAGGACTTCTGATGTTAGAGGCAGTGAGTAAGAGCAGGGGTGGCTGGTGAAGGATTCCCTTTTTGGGTTATCAAAAGTAAGGAATAATATATAAATATATATTTTATTCAAATAAAATGCAACCAGATACTTTTCCAGTAGCCTAAGTATGCATTCAAACTCTTTGACACATCAGGCTGAGTTGTTGTTATCCACAAAGATCAGAATTTCAGAATACAGTTACTTATGGAAGTGCAGTAACAGTCCTCACCATGCTCACAATAAAAGTAGCAAGGTGTGGGCCTCACCCTGCATTTATATGCCACTGCTATGGTGCACAAATGACAGTTCAACAGCACATGCTTTTTTAAAACATTTTCTAGCTGTCTGAAAAATACACTCTGAAACTTTTGCCTCATTCTCCTGTGCTAGCAGTAATCTGTTCCCTCGTGGACAAAGCAAATATGCACTGATATGTGATAGTTCAGGTAATTTTGCTGCAGCACCAGCATTGATTGTCTTTGTTCAGTTTGCTGCCTCCCTAGGCACGCAAAGCTTGTGCTGGCATTTGGGTTGTATTTGAGTATTTGAGCACAGCATCTGATCATTTAGAAGGGGTTTATGACCATCAGAATAACGTGGTGGCAGTCTCCAGGACCAAGGAGTGTACAAGCATGCAAGAGGTGACAAGGGGAAGGTGGACTGAGCCCCAGCTCATTTGGGTATTAACAGCTTCCTGAGGTGGGCTTACATCTACTTGTTTTTCAACTCAAAGGCTCAAAGGTCTGGATATCTAGATGCTTGAGTATGCCTACCTTGATGGGCAATGAATAGATTTAGTCTCAAGATGCTGACAACTTACAAATAATAGCAACTTAGTTTTTGCTGATTTTTATCTCTTTGGGTTTTTTGTTTGTTTTGCTTTTCCTAGTGCCTCCCATGAATGTTGTTTGACGGTACAAGAAGTGTACAGGAATACGGTGCAAGTACAGGAAGTTTATGTACAGATGGCTAGAACCTCAAAAAAAAAAAAGGCATCTTTCTAAACAGGAGACCTTGAGGCCATCTAGACAAACTAATGGGACCTCATGCCAGGGAGACAGTTGGCATTATTTCCATCTCTGCAAATACACAATATTTGAGCACACAGACGTGCCTCTGGTCATTTTTGTCTCGCCCCAGGCTGGCGCTTCTGCACTGACTTATTCTGATGACGCAGCACAGAATTTTCCCAAATGAGCCTTGGAGTCAAGTAAGAAATGTTTTTTCCTCAGCTGTCTGTCCAGTTCAGTAATGGCCCAGAAATACATTCTTCAATGGCATTAGTCAGATATAATTTTTCCTGCAGCAAAAATGCTCAGTCTGTTTTCTCCCCACAAGTTTTCAAATCTGCTTTTTTTTTTTTTCCCCCTAATATCACAAGTGAGCTGATACAGAATTTTTACAAAAAATTCTCCTTGGATATTCAAATGAATCTTGACGGATAATTGCATACCTGGTTACAACTTCTCTCTTCAAGAAAAATACTCAGACTGCGGTTGTTCCTTCTTTCTCTTCTCCCCCAATTTTGTCCCCTTTTTTGCCTTTCTCCACCTCCTTTGCATCACGTCTGTTTTGCACTGTATGGCTTCTGTTATGGGTCTTCAAGTCAAGCACCATGTAAACTAAGGATATCTATCTGGATGAGTGCTAGCCTAGGTCTGGCCTGCACTGCTCAACTGTTTCTGATAGCTGACCTGTTGTGAGGGGCTCTGGCAGTTCCTCTCTTTTTCTATTGCTTTTGGATGAGCTGCATCACATTCACAGTTCAGCTTACTAAGCTAACTATCATTTAAATCTGTACTATAAATGTGTGCTGGAGTGCTCCTGGTACAAACTGATTGGAATGAACTGTGGAAGAAGGGTGTCACCTGGAGACTGATAGGAGAATTAACTTTTCCACTTGTGGATGATCACTGATTTGATTCTGAAGATCAAGTTAATTTCTACTTGCACTGCATTTATAGTACAGTCAACCAAAACAAGCAAAGTTGTTTTGCTTTTATTTTTTAATATCTGAAATAACTAACAGTATTTTCCATAATTGCTGATTATTCATGAAGTATCTGACCATTACTTGCTCAACTATTGTTACCGCATAGCAACTGTCTTCTATTTATTGATTCAAGATTTCATGCATACAAGATGTTCATGATGCCCTGCATTTTGTTGTCATTTTAAACCAGATGATACTACTTAATGAAACAACATTTTCCAGTGACCCTCAGTGAATTACAAGCACCTTGGCAACTGTTACCTGGTGGCTGCTTCGATTGAATGAGCTGTCTTTACAGGAATTGCAGACTAATGTGTTGATTGCTCCTGTCTTGTCACGCCTGAGTATTATTTGTCATTTTCCTTTAAATTTTTGAGTTGTGACTGTATAGACATAAGGACATTTTGTTTAGTAAAACTGAAGTCATCTTTTGGAGCCTGTGTAGTACGTGAGCACAGAAGCCACTATGCTGTTAATTCACTCTCTTGCTATTCATGTTAATCCTCTATGTAAGTGAGCCTTTACTTAAGCTCAATTCACTGTAAATCATCTCTACAAGATGAGCTTGCTTCAGTGATCAAGATTCAGGGCATAAACAAGGTTTTAGATACTCTTGTATCCATGTAATGCAGATTGCATCACTATTTCTGGATTTGATCAGCTATTTACCTGTTGATTGAGAACTGCCCTCCCCTTTCCATTTTAATCATTTTTTTTTTGCCTTCTGCATTTCAATCTTTGTTAATCTCACCAGCTGGCAAGCAGAAACAGATGGCTCTAATTACTTAGACATTATTTTATCACTAAAAAACAAATTTATAAATGTCTCAAAATAATATTTCCCATCTGTTAAGTCTTCCATTTTTATTTTTGGTAAAAAGAGACCATGTTTATTTTCATATCCAATGCTGCCTTCTTTGGCCAGCTACTTGGGGGACAGCTGCTAATTTTTTCTTTCATTTGCTCAGAGCTGTTAGTTGCCCTTCCAAGAAGGCTCTCCAAGCAGCTATGAAGGTGACAGCTTTTTGATGTCATAGTCTCCTCTCATATAAGGGTACGACCTCACTGTGACTGATGCAAGTTGTCAGGTCCAACATTTCGTACAATCAAAATGCAAGTGATTGTAAAATTAACTTAGAACAAGCCAAAGAAAGTCAACACAGAGCAGGCAAGTGTGCCAGAAGCTGTCCCTGGTGCAATTACTGGCATTTTTCAGACTGCTTGTTTGCATTTCTGTTTCTGAGTAGGACAATCAGATTGTTATGGATGTTGTCTCTAAATCTGCACTCGGGAAATGGTTGTGTCTTTGTCTCAGTCCTTGTGATTCTTCTCAAGTTATCAAAAGGAGAAAGTAAAGCCAACCTAGAAGATAAATGAATATGTAAAAGCATTTTACATGAGCTCTTAAACTTGTATCACCCATTAAAGAGTCGATATATTGGCTGAGCAAAATATCAAGTGCTCCTTCGTTATCTCTAAATTATGTCATTACAGAGAATGAGCAAGATTGGCTTATGCAGAACAGGCTGTTCACCCTACTTCATATAGCCATGACAATACAGAGTTTCCATTTAAATACAATTTATCAGGCTAGTTGTGCTGAGTCAAGAGCAGCCTTGCATTTTCACAGCAGTGTGAAAAGCTGAGGCAGAGGAGAATTTCTTGCACCAAGTCTTGAAGCTTTGTAATTTTGCAGGCTTCTCAACTGTGTGCTCAGGAGGTCTAAGTTCACTGTTCATAAAATGAAAATATACAGACTGAATTAAAACAGAGCTTGTACCATTTTCCTGCTAACAGAGGGTAATATAAACTAAACATGATAAGACCACAATGATGATTGTACTGAATATGACCTATTGCGCTTAGTTGCTGTTCTGGTTACTGATTCATCTGGAAGAAATTGTAATAGTTACATTGTTTTTCTTGGGATTGGAGTGGAAGAAATTTGAAAAATTCTGTTGTAGTTTAATTTTATTGTTATTTTTTCATGAGAAATTAAAATTGTCAGAAAAAAAATATAGAGTTGTAAAAACAAAATCAGTTTCTCATTAGAGCGTGTGAGCAGGGCCTCCATTTTTTTTGTTTTTAAAATGTATTTCTAGTCCTAATCCTCACATAGTAAATATTTACGTGGGAATTATATGGCTCGTTAATCAAAGTCAACGTACATGTCAGAGATGGTGCTGTGGGAAAAGAGAGAAAGCTTCTACGGCTATCCTAAATCCTTGATGATGCTTTTGTTTTCCTCCTGTTGATTTATTCTGTATTGAGAAAAGATTTGTATTAGAAAAAGAATGTTTGTTATACAAAGTGGAGTCTAAATTCTCAGACTTACATGTGTTTAAATTGTTGTTCTTAACCTTCTATTTTGTGGACTTATGCTAAATCGGTGAAATATGTGATTATCTTTGGAATCATCTGTATCATTTGTGCCTCTTTTAATTAGGGGATTTTCACTGGTGTGATGAAATTGCTTGTGGAAAAAAAAGTATTTGTGCGTATATATCAGCACATTTATCTTCTTAGATTTGTATTCCAGTGTTATAAATGGTTCTCCCTTTTCATCTTGCTGTACAGCTGGATGCATGCCTTGTGCTGCTACATCATGGCAGCACTGACAGATTGAATTAGTAGCCATCTTTTCATTCAGATCTCAATGTTGCTATCACTGAGGTTAACAAACTAAATAAAAAAAAAAAAAAAAGCATTCTAGAGACTTCTCTGTAGGCAGGGTAACTTCTCCAAAGCTTGTGTTTATCTAAACAGTGCCTCCCCTTGAGGCTTACTGAGAACTCAGATTTTTAGTAACCCCCCACTATTTACTGCCTTCCACATTCCAGTCTATAAGCTTCAGTAGTTCACATTTTGTCCTGTCATCAAGTGTTCACAAACTATGAGCGGAGTTTACAAATTATGATGCTTTTCAGATTTTGGCAGAGCTCATCATAATAATGAAGTAAATGGGGCCAACGCAACTCGGTTCTCTTTGGCAGAAAGAAAAGGAGGGCTCTCTTTGGGTGTTTCTCAAGTGAGTTTCTGTATCAGTGAGTTCCCAGTATGAAGAAGTAAAGCTTAGTGTGTAGGACGGGCAAGTCCTCCTTGCTTGGAAGCATATCATTCTGTACCATACCCCTCTGCATGGGGTAAATCCTGAGCATCATTAATAGATAACAAGAAAAGGAAGAAAAAAGAGGAGTCACACATCCTTGCATGCTTTAGCCTCTTTAGTGTGCACTGCCATGAATAAGACAGGGTTCTGATTTGGTGCACACATTGTTAAGCAGGTGAATTTTGAGGGAAGAGTGGAGTTTGTCATAGATATTCATGTACCACAGCCCTGAAATGACCCAGGCTACTTGGCTATGAAAGCACAGACCCAATTGCTCTTGGTGTCATCAGACAGCTGCGATTACATTTTTCTGCTGAACCACCTTCCCTAATGCTGCTAGGTCTCACACCTCATTTTAAGTGTGAATGCAACACAGAGAAACAATTTTTCTTGCTGTTCAACCAATGGGAATGGCTATGACCTATCACTGCAGTCAGCATCGGAAGATGATCCCTTTCATTACTGTCTTCTCCTACGTGAATACTATCTTTGGTGCAGTGCCACTTTGGAGGATGCTGCCCTTTTATGGGTAGAATATGACAGACCACTCAGAGATCCTGAATTCTGCTTTCAGCTTTGAAGCCATAGCTTTTGTACTGTTTAAGACACTGTTTTAGTCCCAGGGGCTTTGTTCCCACTGTTTCTGCTCTAGAGCCACTATTTTGTGGTTGTTCAAGATGTGCTATGCATTTCACTCCTTATGCTGAAAGCAGAGTGCCCCCAGGAGCACATCAGTAGCATCACACAGTTATCGTGGTAATGCCTGTGGCTAGAAAAGTGCTGTTATGCAAGGAAGAAGCTGTTGCATGTGCACCTCATAGGTAAGTGAGGAAATAGCAGAAAGAAGAAGAAGCAGTGTGAGAAATTTTAGGAACCAGGAGCCAGCAACTGCAAAGAAAAAGCTGCTATAATCATTTCCAGGTGGCCCGTGCAATATATTTAGCTGGGCAGTATTTATAATCTTGAAGGTTATTTACCTGCCTTGGTAAATAAGAGTTGCAACCAGGCTAATGATTCAGCTTTGCTCATCAATGATGCTGATGAGAGCAGAGTGGATTTGCTGTAGGCTGTTCTGTTACTTCATTTAGCCAGTGGTTAGTCTGAATTGGTTTCAAAAAATACATAGGCTGTTAGCGGTGTCACGTGCTGGTGTTAAAGAATAATGAAAGAGTTGTCGAGACTACCTAATTTATTTGTACTTGCACAGGTATTGCTATTGCCGCTGTGTTGTTCCTCTGATCTCCTGCCTTTCCCATGACGATTTCCCAGTGTTTACATTATGGTAAGTCTGTTGTTCATTCACGTGTTTTCTCCAGTGGTTAAAAATGTAATGAAGGATACCTGAGGGAAACTTGATTTTAGTTTGATAACAGCTCTGGAGTCTGTGTGTTCAACATGCTAAGCAAGTGTTTCCAGGAATGTGTGTACTGAATATTCTCAGTTCTACCTTCCTTTGTTTTCTATCCAGGATTTGAACACGGGCACCCAGCCACACTCTGTGACCAAGGCAGAGATCCCAGACCACGTTCTTTACACAATAGGGACGTGCGTTCTTGTTATTGGCTCCATCGGCATCATAGGAAACCTCCTAGTCCTCTATGCATTTTACAGGTACACGGATTTCTTTCCTTTCTCGACTTGCCTTGTAGTTTGTACGCATCTCTGTGAAGATATTCTGCATGCATTTCTTCTTGGGTTAGAACTTCGAGAAAAGGCTGTTGATATTAGATGTATGCACCTCATATGCATGCATGCACATCACCAGTGTACCTCCGTGTAAATTCCTTGTGTTCTGGGGATTCTAAGAAAATGGGGGGGGGGGGAAGACACATTGAAAATGGACTTAGTAATAATTCTAAATAAAATTTAAGGAAATGTTTAATAATTTTGATAATAGAAACATCGGCCCCTCTGCTGCAAACTCCTTCACTCCCTTTGTAGATTTTGCTGATAATAACTAAGGATGAGGTTCCCATCAGCCCAGATTATCTTGGAAGAACCATGAAAGCAATGCGCTACACTAATGAGTTCATGCCATCAGTGTGTTCCCTGCTTCAGGCAGATCATAGGATTTCTGTCAGCTTGTATGCTTTCTGGGATTCTGACAGTGTAATAGATGGTTGAAGCTACTGCATCTAGAGTACGCAAAAATCTCATGGAAAAAAAAAAAGAAAAGCTGCATTCTACTCCATGTTATGTTTGCTTTTTATTAATATGAACAAAGGCATTCACATTAGTTGCAAGTACTGTTATACTGGAAGCACATCAGAGAAGCCTCAATTGATAGACTGAATGAAGTACTCTGAAAATTTATTTCAAGCCATTTAGAATTGCTCCATGCAGTTTTCAAGAACAAAGTTCTGCTCATTGCCACCTAGAGAGTGTTTGTGCTAGTAAATAAAACAGTCAAGATGGCTATTTGTTCACTTTATCTATTTCAAGTGTTGCGTTTCTCATCTGTTCTTAAGCAACAAGAAGCTGAGGACACCCCAGAACTTCTTTATAATGAATTTGGCTGTGAGTGACTTCTTGATGTCAGCTTCTCAGGCCCCCATATGCTTTATCAACAGCTTGCACAGGCAGTGGATCCTTGGAGATATAGGTACTTTCTGAGACTAATTTATCTTTCACTAGCTCTATTGTCTTTAACACATTTTAGGGCTAATAATATTGGCTTATGCAATGGAGAGAGCATCACAAAACTCTGGAGTTACACCCTAGGTTTATGACGTGATCTATCCATGTGATGATACATTTTGTGTCATAATCTATTTCTCCGTGTCAGGTTACAAAAAGAGGAGTCAACAACATGTAATGATGGCCATTTAGCTTCTGAGGGTGAATGTCATGGGTAAAGATAGATAGGAAAGTTTTCTTTTAATTATAAATATTTTTATTAGTTTAAGAAGGAGTTAGTATTTAGAAAAGTACATTGGTATCAGTCGATGTGTTCCTAGGATCACACGTTTAATTATGGAAATGTAGGGATTTGGAAGGGCTGTACAGTGGACAAAGAACTGACAGGATGGTTGCAGGCTGCAGCCAGGAGCTTCACGTCCAGGTGGAGGCCAGTCATGACTGGTGTCCTCTAGGGGTTCATCGTGGGACTGCTAGTCTTCAATGCCTTTTTTAATGACATAGACATAGAGATCAAGTGCACAACAAGTTTGCTTACAGCGCTAAGCTGAGCGGTGCAATTGATACAATTGACAGGCTTGAGGACTGCATGTGGGAACCTAATGAGGTTCAAAGAGGCCAAGAACAAAATATTGCACTTGGGTTGGGTCCATTCCAATTCAGACTGGGAGAAGAACTCGCTGAGAACAGCCCTGTGGAAAAGAACTCTGATCTAAGAACCAAAACTGCTAAGTTCTGGCAGACTAAAAGCTTGCAGCGTGCACTTACAGAATGGAAGGCCAATAGTATCCTAGGCTGCAACATTTTTTGAGGTATCCATTTGTTATTAGAATATAGATATCTGCTGCTGCCTGTTAAGATCAATATATTGGGCAACAGTCCAGGAAAATGTAACCTTAATTAGATTGGATTTTCTTTGAGGCAGTTTTCCATTGATATAATGTTTCCAGCTACAGTCCACAGTGGAGAGTAGGACTTATTAATACATACGTTTCTTTGTATTTTATTTATATGTGTGTTTTTACTAATGAACATTTAATTATGCAATTGCAAGGCTAATAATCCCACTACTCTAATGGGAGAAAAGCCCTGGGCTAGATTTCTGATTTTTGGTTTGTTTTAAAGATGAGAGTGTGTGTGGGAATTTGTAAGATTGGGCTGTGAGAGAAAACAAATGCATGTTTAAGAAAAAAAAAAAAAAGAAAAAAAAAGAAAAACAAACACCTGACATTGCCATTTTCTGCTTCAGGTTGTGACTTGTACGCCTTCTGTGGGGCGCTCTTTGGAATAACCTCGATGATGACTCTATTAGCTATTTCTGTTGACCGCTACTTGGTGATCACCAAGCCCCTGCGCTCCATCCAGTGGACGTCCAAGAAGCGCACCATGCAGATTATTGCTGCTGTGTGGCTGTACTCGCTGGGATGGAGCGTGGCCCCACTCCTTGGGTGGAGTATGTTGTCTGCTCACTCGTTCTTCCAGCATTCTCAGTGCAGTCTACTTTTGCTTTGTTCAGGATGTGAAAAAAAAACGATGATTAGGGAAATTCCTGAATGGATGCATAGCTACTACCTGATGGTTTATTGTCATATAATATTATCTATGTCTATCACAGTGCAGTGCCTTGGGTTGTTTTGTTTTTTGGTTTTTTTTTTTTGCCCTGGGTTGTGTTCAAGGTGACTAAATTGCAGATTGGGTGTTAGGTGTATATGATAATCAGCAATCAGGACCTTCTCTCCATGTGTGCACTTGTGTATAATACAGCCAACTTGTCTCTCTAAAGCTATCCATGCAACGTGGCATTTGTTTTAATCACTCTGTTGTTAGATTAGTAACTATACAAGTTTTGGTCTTATGTGCAAATAACATATTCCATGTATTTCATAGGTTCCTACGTGCCTGAGGGCTTGATGATATCCTGTACATGGGACTATGTAACCTACTCCCCTGCAAACAGAAGTTACACCATGATTTTATGCTGCTGCGTATTTTTTATTCCACTGATAATAATACTCCACTGCTATTTATTTATGTTCTTGGCCATAAGAAGTACTGGCAGGTAAGCAGTATAACTGAAATATGTGAAACTAATTTTTTTCTTGAATTAGAACATTTTCTCAAAATCTTTACCTGCAGATAAATCTGAAATTGATCTCCATTGAAATCAGAAAGAACGTGTCTGGTCATTAACTGCTGTAACTGGAGAATATTTCTGCCAATGTGAAAACTAAGGATTGTTTGCCTTTTGGAGTAGGAGATGAAGTAGTCTCAAATTGTTCTAATCTTAGCCCAAAGTGTGGTAATTAATAATACTTTACATAATTTGATAGTTTTGATTATTTCTATCAGATTTGCAATATGAGGAATGGGATGCTTGTGTATTACAGAAAGATTTTCAGCTCTGAGAGACAATAAATTGTGTGTAATAATGGGACCATCTTCTGCCTGTGAGCTGCTCTGTAAACATAAAATTCCTTGTATTATTTGACAGCTTTATTTAAAGCAAGCATCCCAAAAACCTCATGGTTCACTCATGCAGATAAACAGCAAACATAAAATTTGGCTGTGCTTGTTAGCATACCTTTGTTGGTTTTATTATTTGTTTGTTTGTTTGTTTGTTTGTTTGTTTGTTTGTTTGTTTTTCCCCTCCAAGAGTTTTAGTCTGTATTTGTAGAGCTGAAGCAAAAGTTCAGCAGGGTAGTAGATATACAAAGACATTCCATTTTATCCAGTTGTTTCCCTTAATGCGTTCATTGGATTTTTGCATAAAGCTGTGCTTTTGCTTGCTCCATCTCTGAGAACAATGAAGGGCAGGGAATACCCAATTCCTCGCCCTTTGTATGTCAGGGTAAGGACATGGCAGTCCTGTTCTGTAGTCCCAGTTGCCCCTCTGCTTCAGTCCCACAGTCAGACTGAGGCTGAGCAAAATGTCTGGGAATATTGTACAGCATTAATTACCTTCTAGATTTGTAGCTATCAGAGGACAGAAGAAGAGTTAGAGCGGGTAAAATGAAGTCTGCTTTATTCTTGTACGCCACTGAGAATGTTCTAAAGACATTGCACTTCGCTCCTTCATTCTCTTACTTTGTATATCTGTACCTTAATCCCCATAATAGAGATGTCCAAAAGCTTGGGTCCTGCAGCCGCAAATCCTTCCTTTCCCAGTCCATGAAGAATGAATGGAAACTGGCAAAAATTGCATTTGTGGTCATCATTGTGTACGTCTTGTCCTGGTCTCCGTATGCTTGTGTCACTTTGATTGCTTGGGCAGGGTAAGTGAAAACATAGTCCAAAGAGTATTTATACTAAAACATAAATATGATTAGTGTTGTCTTTTGGAAGGGTTTTAAATGATTGGTAATTAGTGGTGATACTGTGCCCTTCACTGAATTGTAGAATCATATGGGTTGGAAAAGATCTTCCAAGATCTTCAAGTCCGTCCATCAACATGTTCTGGAGTCCTATCACTGCACCATGTCCCTTAGAGCCATAACTTAGTTTCCCAGGGGTTGGTATGGAGGCCTGTCCTGTTCATAATCTTTATTGATGATCTGGATGAAGGCGCTGAGTGCACTCTCAGTAAGTTTGCATATGACACTAACTTGGGAGGAAATGTCGATCTGCCTGGGGGTAGGAAGACCCTACAGAGGGATCTGGGCAAGCTAGATTGCTGAGATGAGGCCAATGGGATGTAGTTCAACAGGACCAAGAGCCAGATCCTGCACTTTGGCCACAACAATGCCAGGCACCACTACAGGCTTGGGGCAGAGTGGCTGGAAGACTGTGTAGAAAAAACAGTCCTGGGAGGTGCTGGTAGACACTCATCTGAACATGAGCCAGCAGTGTTCTTGGTCAGCCTCAAATAGGTAATTGATTATATCTGCAAGTCTGACATTCCTTCCAAATAAATGAAATCAAGTATACGCTGTCAAAAACAAGCCTTTCATCTGAGCAAAGAATGCGTTTGAACAAATTTGACTTTTCAGCAGTGTTTCCTTTCATGACAAATAACAAAAAGCAGTCAAAAAGAACATGTTTCAGTGGTTTAATATTAATCCATAGCATACCTCTGTCTAATGATTTTTCCTTTCTTATAGCCGAGGAAACACTCTGACACCGTATTCCAAATCTGTGCCAGCCGTCATTGCTAAAGCCTCTGCAATCTACAACCCCATCATATATGCAATAATTCACCCAAGATACAGGTACAGTAAGCATATAGGTATGTGTACAACTCTACAAGAAAAAAAAGTGTTTTTAAAAATGAATGAACAAGAACTGTTATTCAGCATGTCATTAGATTTTCCTGCACTTCCTTCAAAGCATATCTTCAGCAAAAGGCAGTGATTAATCTCGGGAGGAAGGAATCCGTGGTGATAAAGGTAGGAATGCCACTAGATGGCAGGGTGGGTCGTCTGTACATTGCCTGAAACTGATCGCGAAGAGCAGTCTGCTGTTTTAAATATCCGACAAATGAAGGTGTGTATGTAAATCTTTTTACTAGGCTGATGGAAATATAGAGTGGCAAAAACAGATTTTGTGTGAAAATATCTACTATCATAGCTAAGACATTTGCATCCTCCAAGACAACTGAGTCCATCTTAGTTTTTAAAAGTTGTCTAGTATTTCGGCTTAGAATAAGAGAATGACTACTATTCAGTGTAATGCAGAAGTGTAGTCAGAAGAAATGCATGGATGGATGACATATTCTGAGCCTGGTATTATTTTTCTGACCCAAAGATACTGCGTTCAGTCTTTCCTTACATTATTTTTACAAGTATACAAGTATCTGTTTTCAGAACAGATACCATATAGTGAACTGCTTTAATTAGTCTTTTTCCTGCCAGCATTGCCTTTATCTATGTAAGGCTGTATTTAGAAAAAGACTCTTGCCAGAACAGGATTTCAGAGACTCTCAAAATCAACCCCCCACCCCCCCACCCCCACCCCTTTTTTTCTTTTCTTTTCTCCTACTTCCTAGCTTATATTTCAAGGCATACCAACCACAGAAGTGTTTATGCAGATTCTGTGGAGATGTTTTATGGACTTGGGTGTCATTCAGTCAGAAAAAGGAGAGATGTTACCTCCCTTGTGACGAATCAAGCAAACAGCTTGAAAACTGAAAAGACTTTGCCAACAACTCAGCTGGTGAAAATATTTTGGCAGAGCCCATTTTCTTGGACAGTGAAAAAGAATACAGGTGTGATGATCATTATTTCTGGATAATTTGCAATTTCTGTCTTGAAAGTAATGTATCCGACAATTAATGGGCTCAAGAGTTTGGCAGAGGTGGCTGCAAGTTGCTGTATTGCATTGGAACTACTGAACTGGGCTTAATCTAAGTTCCTTTTGAAATCTGTCTTGACAGTAGCACCTAGAAATCCAGATCTAAGATACTCAGGTACATATCAAAGCAAATATGTAACATTACAAAAGCAGATTGTTGTTTTGCACAAATAATTGTACGGGCTGCATGTTAATATATTAACAAATTTAAGAAACTGTTTTGTGTGGTTTCTTTATATGAAGCAATGAAAAAAAAAACAAAAACCATTACAATCAGCGTGACTGAAAATGTAAAGTTTATCTCTGTGCTACTACTTGGTTTTTAAGAGCAGTTCAGAGCAATTGTTATGTGTACTCTTATTCATCCAGGATAAAGGGAAAAAAGACACTCTGATTTCTGATACACGTAACTGGAAATAATAAATGAGTTTAAGTAAGGAAAAGCATGCAAAGGTAATTTCATGAAATGCTGTTCTTTGGGGAAATTCCTTTAACTCCAGCATCCCTCAGCAACTTGGTTGGATTCTGCTGGGTAGGTGTTTTGGCAAAACTGGGAATTATGGTGCAGGCAAAAAGCTTTCTGCAGCTCGTCTCCACTGCAGGCACAGAGGGGATTGTTCTGTTGCCATTGGAGTTGGAAAGAAATGATGTGCAGAAGTCTGGGAATACAGAGACTGGTGATGATGTCATATATTATTTTACTATTATTTTCTACAGTCAAACAAGTAATCTTATCCTGTGGTCCAAGAATCAGAGAGTTTTTAACGTGTAATCTTTTCTGGAGACTGAAATGCTGATTTAAAATGTACTAAGTTATTTGACAAATCCAGTAGTTAAGAAACTCACGGGAAGAAAAGAAGTAAGAAAATGTTTTCCGGAACCAAGATTTTACAACATCTTGTCTTGTGCCACAGTGTAAAGTCGATATGCTATATGTTTCCCATTGATGCCCTATGCATCTGTTATTTTCCATGTTTCCATCTTCTTAACTTGTTCAGATATGTTCTGTATTAGCTTCATCTCCTGGTCTGATATGATGAATTAGGTGGCACTGTAGAGATGCTGCACCAAATGCAGCACTCTGGCTAGCATCACCCTGCATCTCCTTGGAGGCAGTGAAGTTTGGTCAGCTGGCGTTGTATAGGGAAATCTGTGGCCTCTCTGCTTTATGAAAGGCTGGGAGAAATGTAGCTGTACAACCTTTACTCCAGTCACTGTTGACTGAAGAAAGCAGGTTTTTGCTGTTTGGAGCCTTGGTCATCCTTCTTCACCGTGCATGAGTGAAGCAGAATGAGGTGTTGACTTCTGACAGGAGTTTAAGGGAGCTACCGCTACAGACAGAGAACAAAGCCTGATACCCTCACAGTAAAGAATTTCACAGGATTTCCTCTTTGCCCCTTGTTCTGTTTCTGGGCCTCCTCAATGGATAATCTCCCTTGACCTGCTGCCGGCCAGGCTCATTTTAATGCATCCTAGGTTAGCACTGGTGTTTTTGGCCATAAGAGCACACTGCAATCCACCAGGACTCCTAGGTTTTTCTACTCAGATCTCCCTTTTTCACTTCTCATCTGCTTTAGCACACAGACTTTTGTACAAGGTAGCTTGAAAGTTTTCTGAGTTAATCTTTCAAATAAATTGGAAGCAATGGTGTTTTCCAAGCTATTTTCAGTTCTTAGTACTCATCCGTGCAGCTTTTACATGAGTGTTTTGATATAAGGCCCTGAAACCAACTGCTATCTTCCTTTTGGACTTTCAGTTAAGTACTTTCCACTAACAATACCACATTGTTTCCATGTGTGATTTAAGGTCCTCTTCAATCAAAAACAAAAGCTCTGCTGAGTTGGTAGAAAGTGCAGCCACTGCATGATTTTCAAATCCATTCATCAGTGTATTGTTACATAACTTGTCCTTCTCTTCACCCATTTTCCTTTAGGAAAACCATCCACAATGCTGTTCCCTGCTTGAGGTTCCTAATACGAGTATCAAAGAATGATCTCCTGAGGGGCTCCATAAATGAATCATCATTCAGGACCTCTCTCTCCAGCCACCAGTCTCTTGCTGGAAGGAACAAGAACGCTTGTGTTTCGTCAGTTTCCACAGGAGAAGCTGTAAGTTGTTTCTTGTATCCACCAAGAAAAGTGAGTATAATATCTCTCCAACTTCCAGAATAAGTTACTATTGAAATTAAAGAATGGAAAAGAGGATGGTTCTAGCTAAACTGTTTCAGACATCTGAGATAATTTCTCCAAAACTTTTGTGGGAATTCAAGCACGGTGAGTTTTGATCAGAACAAACATTGAAGCTGGTCTATCTGGGCAATTCAGATGCTTACTTGTAGCAGGGATGTTTGAGCTCAGGCCTAATTAGAAAGAGCCATTGTCAGGCACCTCCAAGTCACCAACTAGTTGCCTTGTAGTCAGGTGTCTCTGGGAGGTGGGGAGCAGGAAAATCACCTCCCAGAGATTTCTAACCTATCCAATAGTGTCCTATTGTTTTGCAGGAAGTCCACTTTTTGTAGTAAACTTTTAGGTTTGTTTGTGGATTTTTTTTTCACCGTGAGGACTGAAAGCCTTCTGCACCTGGAACCACGTGCAGTGTTCTGCAAGCATCGTACCTTAAGTCTTGGTAAGGCTGGTGGACTGACTGAGTATAGCCACCTACAGCATGTGGGCATTTTGCAGGAAAAAGTCACAGGACAGAAAAACAGATAGGTAACGTGGTGGGAAAGTTACAGTTCAGGAGAAAAGAATCTCAGTGTGAGGCCTTTATCACTGTTCTGACCAAACAGAATTAACTGGGAACCTGGTCACACACGTCCTGATTTGTTTGTTTTTGGGGTTTTTTTTTGCTTTTGTTTTTTTTTTTTGCTTGGTTTGTGTGTGTTTGGTTGGGGCTGATGGTTAGAGAGATGGGATGATGCAGATAAGAGTCTTCAGCCATTCGCACAGCTCGTGCTTAAAGATCTCAAATAAAACAATCGCCATTAATTATGAGCGGGGCTGTTCTGTGCCAAGCTGACACAGCCGAAGATAATTGTTCCTACGGTGGCAACTCGGTGCAGCTATCCAGTTTACAGCTGAGAAAGCGGCTGCTGAAATACAAACTAAGCTCAACAACCAGCACATGACAACAGCACAGAGTGAAATTCTGGAATGCTCCAATAAGGTATTGACAGGCAGGAATGACACTGTCAGTCCCATAAAATCTGCAGCTGTTCCCACCAAGGCTTTGCTGTTTGCCGTGCATGTGTCTGTGCAGAGAGACAATATATTTGAGGCAACAATGTCTGGATGTATGAGCAAGATAATGCAGTGCAATTATGTACTAGCTTCCTACTTGTGTGGAGGCCGGTCAGTTTGTCCCCGTCTAAAATCTGGTGTGGAAGATAGTGCAATGACCTCATCATAGTGACGCAATCAAGAAGGCACCACAAAGGTAGGTACGATGGATGGCCCAAGCCTACAAATGGAACAGCCTGACTACAGAATCATTGTTCTGCTGCACTGCAGTTGTGTTTTTTGGAAAATTTATGCAGGGCCTGCTCAGGGGCCCTAACAAACAGTAATGATGTTTTGGCGAAGAACCAGGCCTGTGGAACTGGAGTAATCCTTGTTGTTCTGGGCATCCAGCTGGGACATACACAAATGTCAGTTTAGACATGTGTGCGTCCATGGTTAGCATGTTAAAGCATGTTAAACACATTGGTTGCATTTGTTTTGATAATGTGAACCCATCTTTAGATACCAGCTAAGCAATTACAATCACAGTACAAGCAATGAGATAAAAGAAGGGTGATTAACTTACTGTTGAAATGATGAAAGATAGTTTAATCTGTTTTCAATGCTTTTTTGTTTGGTTGTTTTTGGCTTCTGGGTGTTTTTGTGTTTTGTTTTGTTTTTTTTTAATTCGGGAAAGAAGTCCAGTGTGTGCGAGAAAATCAAAAATCAAATCTCTCCTCATGAGAGTTCTGAGTGTGAGACCTCTGTTAGAGCGACTGTAGTTTTCTCTAAGTGTAGGGCCCCTGCTTAAGGTTGAGAACTTCACATTTGAGAAAAGGTGTAAATTTTTGAAATCTGTCACTATTTTTTTGTTAGAATTGGAGTGACGTAGAGCTTGACCCAGTAGAACCAGCTCACGCGAAACTGCAGCCTCGCCGAAGTCGTTCCTTCTCAGCAAGTCTGAGACAGGAGAAGAGAGACCTGCTCCCAGAGACCTATAGCTGCAGTGAAGAAACTGAAGAAAAGGTAAGGAAAAAAAGTTGTCTTTGCTGGGAGAATTTCCGCTGTAGTAGCTAAGCTTGCTGCAGTGTGTCATCTGAGAAATAATAATTTATTCTTTGTGTCCATCTGTTTCATCTGCAGGCTACATTTACACAGATTCTGATGCCCTCTCCATCCTTGTTATTATTCATTTATTTTAACTAACGAGAATGCTAGTAATGCTTTAATTGTTTTTCACCAATGTCGCCTGATTTTGGAAAGCCAAGAGCAGCTCACAGCTCTGAAGCTGCATTAAAGAGGATTCAGTAGGGTTGTGTAAGAAGTTGACTTTTTTGTCTCTTTGCATGTTCACCTGCCCCAGCTCTGGCTTCTCCTGTCCCGACCCTCATGATCACATCGTGAAAGCGTCTTTTCATGAAAATATAAGGGCTCCAAAACAGAGCTTGACGTGATAGAAGCCACCTTTTTTTGTTTTTTATAGCGTACATTGAAATGTTTTATTTTTGTTGAGGGGGAAGACGAGAAAGAAACTCCCATTTCTCCCTAAGGTTGGGAGAGTCTGGCAGATGCCACCCTTCCCTCACTGAAAGAGGAGATGGTGAGTACTCAGAGCATCTTCTGTGGATGCATTATACAACTTACCCAAACCGCTGAGGTCTGGGTCTATGCTGTGAGGAGCTCCCTCCCCATTCTCTGCAGAACTGCCGAGGATGGGAGCAGTAGGTCACCTGGTAGCTTCTGCCACTGCTGTACGACCAGTTTCAAGTGTACAGAGGTACAATATTCAAGCGTACATCAGCGCTGTATTTTCCACAAGAAAGAATTAGGACATGCACTACACTGCCAACAACCGGTCATGGTGCCACTTGCTTTTTCATGGAGCAGCTCAGGTGTAGAGATCGGTGTGGCAGAGACAGCATAGCTTAAAGCAGAAGCTATTCTGGAAATTTCCAACCATCTGATGGCATGGTTGCTGCATGCATCCGCCCTGTCTTCCTTCATGTGTCTCCTTAAGATCAAGTCCTGGGAAACCTCGGTCCTTCCCTGCTGTTGTTGTGAGTAGCATTTATTGAGAACATCAACGTAGGAAGTGCAGCAGGGATGATGCTGTTGCAAAGGCACTGGTACCTCATATCATTTTTCGCTCTCAGAGAGGAGTGGCAGAACTGTTAGGTTAAGCAAAGTCCTGATCCTATGAAAGACACGTGCTTCTGCTCTGCACAACTGACATCTTTGTGAAAACTTGTGCTATGCAGACTGCAGGAGCAACCTCATTCTGCTGACCCTCTCTTTCAGAGGAAGTGACCCTCACTTCCTCTCCCTCTCTCCGTTCTGGTAAAAAATCTCCTATGGCCGAGACAGGCTGAGGTAAAGCTTTCAGGTCTCACTCCTGTCAAGTCAAGGCATAGGATGAATTACCGCAGCTTTAGCACATGTCTTCCATTCTTTCGGGATAATAATTACTGAGGAGACCAAACCCAATTCTCATGGACCGTCTACACTGGCTACTAATTACTTGGTTTTGGCAATATTGACCTAAACTGACTTTAGGATGGAGGAGGTCCAGCGTTTTATCCTAGCCACAAGCTAGCTTTTTGCTGCGAAAGGATTGTAGCTGGGCCTTGGCTTCAGTTGTAGCGGCAGGTGACACAGACTCAGAAGTCCTGTTTACCTCTCTTGCCCTCCATCAGCAGCCCAATTCTGTTGAAGGCACAGAGAAAACAGGGAAAACAAGGAGCACGTTTTATGAGAAGCATCTTCCCACAGGCCAGGGAACTACCCAGTGTGAAACGATAGCTGTCAGCTCTGACCTCCTGCGGGTGTGCCTCTGGAAATGTCTGTGACGGAGGAAAGGTGGCTCACACCTGCTCAGAAAAGTCATCTCACAGCAGGGCAAAGGGAACGTACACATGTTGTTTGGTGATGTTTTAAACACCGTCATGAGCAAGTGTCTCAGCTGTGGAGAAAGCTGCGTGTCTTCAGACACCAGTATGACCACCGCCAGCAGAGCAGCGTAGGGCAGCAAGGGATTGGCTGTCACTCAGATGAACAAGTGCCAAGATCTGTTCTCTCTTCACTCCTTGCCACTCTGTAAGTGCCCACTCAGCAGAGGTTGCAACCAAGCCCACGCTGGTTGTCCCAATGCTCAACTAGCAAAGTCCTCTCTAGAGGAAAACCTTTAAGTGCTGTCATGCCCGCTAAGCCACAAGCAGTTAAAAACAGCAGACACGAGGGATTTTATATTATTCTCTCATTCTTCCACAGTCTTGTTTTGAAATAAAAGGCATTTCTTCTCTGTCAGGTTTACTCAAACCAATTATTTTTTAGCATGTTGTTATTCTCTGCTCTGGGGAAGGTACAGCAGTGAAAGAAATCAGTATCGTTAGAGATCTGTAAAGGATTATTGCCTGTAGAGTAGAACATTGTGCGGCAGTATGTGTCAGTATTTACACCCAGCTTGACAGAGTAACACACACTGAAAAGGCTGGTTGTTTTTTTCCTTGCAAAACCACAAAAATGGAGTGAAAACAGATGCTCTGATGCTTTTGTTTTTTTCTCTGCCCAATCAGATTGCAGTGCAATATATTATGTAAAATGACTCCCTAAGACTGGCAATAATGGCAGTGTGCTGGCTAAAGAGAGATAAAGGGGGCTGAGAGTTGGCCCGCTGGCCTGCTGGCAGGCTACAACGTCCTACCATTTTTAGAAGCCAGTTCAGCACCAAAATCCTATAAATCAATAGAAATCATAGTATCATAGAATCAAAAGGTTGGAAAGGACCTACAAGATCATCTAGTCCAACCATCCTATCACTATTGCTACCCACTAAGCTAATAAACCGTATCTCATAGCAAAGAGAGTTACATGCCGAAATCCTTCAAGAAGACTAATGTTGATTTGATGAAGTTTGTGGCTGACATAGGGAAATCTGCATCAGAAGAAATAATTTACGAATGTATTAGGAGCTCAAGCTATGGTTAAATCGTATACTTCAAAACTGTATAAAAAAAGAATTTAAAAAAAAAAAAGAACTATTGTTAATGGCTCAGTAATGCCTTTTGTTGCTCTGAATTTCATTAGACATCATGCGAATACACATATAACAAAGTAAACATCTCACTGCATGTTAAATGTTAGTTCTCCTTGGGAAGGAAGGAACCTGTAACATTTCTCTTTACGCCCAACACAGAGATTTTATACCGTTGTCAGCCATTTTCTACAGCAGGCCCAAATTAATCGCTCACGCCTTTCATTTCTAGGGCCTTTAAATATTAACTAACACTTTCAAAACTTACTTCTATTACTCTGCTTTTGTACAGGCTCAGTTATGGAAAGTTCACAGAGAAGTTGTCATCGGGGCCAACTTAGAAATAAACTTTCCAAACAAAAAGATGTCAAATGGTTAGCAACACAGAATCTTGGTTGCCGTTCTTTCCTCCTTCCTTGGTGGAAGTATTGTCCAGTGTACAAAGCCACTGACTTTTTATGAGGCAGTAAGAGTAGCTGTTTTAGGACGCAATGAGAACGCTGCCTACAGTCTCATCTGAGATCTTTTCAATGAGAGGCAATTACAGTTACACGGTAGTTTCAGACATCATAAATGAGAGAGGGGGAAAAGAAGTCAGATATGGGACTGGGCTTTTCTTTTGTTTTTGGTCTCTGCCTGTGTTTGATCACATCTTCTTTTGCTTCATTTAACATTCTGCTTTCCAAGCTATAGATGATAATGCACTGTGATTTTCCTGCGTTCTAGTCAGCGATTCAACCATTTAGAAAATATGATGAGTGTCTGATGTAGTGACTAGTGGCACTGAATATTCCAAGTACTGATCTGCAGTGACACTGACGCTTTTCCCTCTGCTCTAGGTTTCGCTGTCATCCAGCTGCCTGGAGAAGGCCCTGGGGCGGTCAGCCTTCCTCAGCTCCCCTGTAGCGCTCGTGACCAGCTCCCTCCGAGCAGCCTCACTGCCTGTCGGTTTGAACAGCGGCAGCATCAGCAGAGAAGCAGGCTCAGGTACCTCACAGACGGAAACTCGCGAAAGTCATAATCATGGAGGCTTGGACTCTATCGTTAGCAATACAGTCCCTCGAATCGTTATCATTCCTACCTCAGAGACAAACTTATTTCAAGAGGAACCTGAAGAGGAAGAGACTGAATTATTCCAATTCCGTGACAAGAAGAACAATCTGCTGCATTTGGAAGGGCTTAGCTCATCTACAGAGTTCCTCGAAGCTGTTGAGAAATTTCTATCATAAGTGCATCAAAAGGAAACTTTCTGGCAATTATTTTCTTGGCATCTTCTCCCCTTAGTTATATCAAATAACTGAACTCTTGTACGTTAGATCATCAGGCTTTTTGTACGTTTGTATGGTAGCCACTAGGCAGCTTTCGTATTTATCTTTGTCCAGAGTAGTTCAGGCATAGAAAAAAGCTTTCTTTCAGATCCAGCGTTGGAGGATCTGGCAGCAGGATCAAGTGGCATCACTGGAGTTGGCTGCCTGCTTCATGGGGCCCTGAACCTTGATCTGCAACCACAGATACCAGCAGGAGGAAAAGCAACTGAACTGAAATAGGGGTAGCTGCTGAATGTTTGTGCTGCCTGCGCGTGAAGCCACATATTGCGGCAGCTCTCTTCTGGAGGTGATGGTAAGCACTAGGAGACCACAGCTTTCCACCAGCCCCAGAGGTAATATGGCTAGATGTTTAAACTATCTGTTGATCAAATTTCTTCTATAAATATATAAAAATAAAAATAATTACAAGGACTGATCACGTAGCTGGGAGGAGATTGCTTGCTTATAAACTTCAGTGCTAAAATGTTGGATTTTCCCTCAGCATTAGTGTAATCACCTGAATGTCAAAATGCAAGGTGCTATATATATGCCAAAACATATAATTTCACCTCTGGAAGCACTTACAGAACGTTGAGATTTTCATTGTGGATTAAAACGTGTACGAACCCTAACGAATCTGTGATTAAAAGGATGAACATTCATAGCTGGCTTGATAAATCATTCACGAGAATCAAGCCTTAGCTGCTATGTGTCACTTCAGCAGAGATTCTTCTAAAACTTCACAGACAGATGTCTTCTGCAGGTTATATTCCCAAAGCCTTCCTGTGGGTAAGACATCACCCTGGAAGATAGCTTCAGAAAACTGTATTGTTTGCTACAGGACCTGCAGTTGCATTGTTAACGGTGATTATTGTTTGTTTTGTCTGTTTTATGTTACAGCTCAGGCTTGCAAGATCCTCCTTGCATTTTATACCTAAATACATTTTTTCTTTAGTTATTCACTTTCCCTTATTAAAAGATGATCTCCACTCCCTCCCTTTTAGTTTCTGAACTTCAAAGGTACACAAGCTGAGCTACGCTGTTCTTTACAAAGCATCAGGATATCTTGGGAGAAAGCAGAAGTTCCTCGGGCACCGGGTTTTCCTCCAGGTCCAGGCATCAGGACAGAGCCACCCACAAGCAGCTCAATACTTCTAAAGACAATTCCTACACTGAGGACCAGCTCCGTTAGCAGGTGGCATGACACGGTGACTGGCGTGGGATCTGCCCACCTGCAGCTTCTGAAGCCGGCCTGCTATCCAAGTGTGCGGTTTGAGCCACAGAGTAACAGAATGTTCATGAAAGACCCCGTTTTTGAAAAACAGGGCAGGCTTCATCCTTGGCCAAACATGGAGTTCTGCCATCTCTGATTATTATCTGCTGGTTCTGTCCTCTCTGGTTCATTATCATCTGTTTTTTCTATGTAACTACATAGCCAGTGATCTAACTTCTTGCATTTAGTATCTTCAGTGGTGACTGTTCTTTGTAAGCCAGATGCTAGAAAGCGAACATACTTGCAGGCCTTCCAAGTCTTACACACGACTTTTTCTGCGGTAATTAACTCTAAATAACGATAACAAAGGCGTTCGGTGTTCCAAGATACAAAAATAGGCCTCTGAGAAGATTCTGCACTCTAGCGTTCACATAATTGTACTGGTAGGACTGTAAGCGTAACACTGCTGTGGTTTCCAATGGGATGAAGAACGTAAGCTCTAAAGCAACAGTGAATAAATTCCTCTGTAACCAGGGTTTTGCTTGGACCGCAAGATGACACGTCACCGATCTCTTCCACGTGTGCTGATGCCAACCATGTGTTTCAGAAAACTAATGGACTTGAGACGTGTGCTTTTAATTTCTATATCTCTAATGTCATTTACAATTTTTTACTGTAGCTTCTGCAGCTAATGTCAATATTACTGTGCTCTTTAACTGCTGTATACCAGAATGTCAAATGAGATAGATAGCAGTAGAGTGATAAAACCTAAAATTATATGCAATATCAGACACAATTCTTTCAGAAACATCGCAGCGTAAATCAATCTTAAAATAGTGAAAGCAATACAGAAGAATCTCGCCTGCTTTTCTGTTGCCACATTAGACTAGATGGCACATCATAACGTTCAGTATTAACTGCCGCTTCTCATTTCACAAAGGCGTGTATTGGTTCACTCAAATGGAATAAAAAATTCTTTGGAGTTGAATTAATTGTTTCTTTTTCTTATTTAATTATTAATGTGAGGAACAAGGAGGAGCAACAATAAAGTTAGCTCATAGCTTTTGAAGCCCGTACCGCATTCCAGGGAATAATAAGGTGCATCTTTAACTTCATTTATACATATTATTCATTTATACTTTTCAAGTCATGCTACTCACATTCAACCATGAACTTGTCTAATTACATCCTTAGCTTTGCAGTTTGGGCATCTAAAATTAGAGCTCACCGACTTGGGAAAATCTGAAGTTGCTCAGCAACTTTTGAAACAATGTGGCTTCAAATGCAGTGTAAGATATCTGACAAAGAAATTTGGGGGAAAAAATGACCAAAATCAATACATTAGAACTCTGACAGCAGCCTCTGATGTTTGCAGCAAATCTCAATGACAGTAAGCCAGCCATTGCTTGCTTCTGCTAATTCTTTGTGTAACACATTTATAGCATGCGCTCCAAATTTCACAAGTAACAGTTCAGACTACGAACGTAAACATTTTCTTTTACTATAAATCAGTGAACAATGATTTGTTTTATAGTTAAAATAAATATTTTGAATAAGGAAAAAAATTACTTTTTTGAAACACAAGTCTTGCTGCCTTGAGTTGGCATGAACAGGATCTGTATTACTTGAGTGAAGAAAGCTCATTAATTTCCCAAATATCCAACCATTTTCAGAAGGCACTGCTGACCAAGCCCTTCCACTCTGCTGTCTGAAAAAGCCAATGCTCTAAGGTGACGTGTGCCACACAAAACTGGAAAACGTGTGGGGTGAAACACCCTCAATGTTAGTGTCTTAAGTAATATATTTTTTTCATTTATACTTCTACCTAGTCTGTAAGTTTTTGTTATGTTTTGCCTTGCTCTGTCATAAATACGTGATAAGCTGGCGGCGATCTGAAAAACTGGGTGCACTTCATGCAGCATTTGGAGTGTGGGCTTCTTCCATACTTGAGAATAGACAAAAACGGTGCCTCGATTCAGCAAGTGCCATGCGAGATGAGGTTGAACAAGATGGAAGCATCTGAGATGCAGCTGCCAGTCCTGCATCATCTCAGCATGTTTGCCATTATTTCTTGCTTTGCACCTCATTCACAGGCCCGATCCCTACAATAATGTTCTGGCTGCACACCTGGAATGGACACGTATTTAAAAGTGACGCTAACTGACCATCCTTTTCAAGAGCTGAGGGAGCAGAAGCAGCCGAGGAGCTAGGGAGAACAGTTGCATCATTTTAGCTGCTGATTTTCAGTCTAAAACTACACAAGTTGGTGATCGGTATCAACGGTCACATTACTTACCAGCTTAGAATAGGATAGAAAAGGACAGTCACAACACCACGCACCTCCAAATACCCCACGTGTTGTTTTTCAGACACTTTGTGGCCCGCTGGCAGCACACAACAGCTGCAAACCAACTAAAATAGCCAATTTTCCTGCCTAATCCTTAAGTGGTGTGGAGCCCCTTTATTCTCTGCAGCACCACCACTGCAGCCGGGGACAAGAGGGGGCGGCTGCAGCAGCCATTTCAGATCTCAGTTTTCCTCTTTGTTTGAAAGACATCAACCTGAAAATCGAGGCTGCGGTGGTCAAAATACAAGGCTCGTGGAAGAACGCTGAGCTGTGTGCATACAAATAAGAAATGTTTACAAAGGTGTTGCTGTCAGTTAAATAATGATAACAGGAGACGATAAATCATACTGGCAAATCCAAGTGTGGTTTTCTGTTTAACGGAGACGTGCGTGTCTGTGATAAACTGTCTCCATTTTATCAGGGCTATTCTCCTTGTGTTTCTTTAAATAAGAACCATCCTTGTTAGTCTGGGTTTATTCCGGCTGTGTGAGTTTTAAAAGAAGAAACTGATATGGTCTTCTCCCAGTGAAAAGGAATCCAAGTCCTACCTATAACGTAGAGGTTGATATGCAGTTTTCAAAGACAAAATTCTGTCGTAGAGGTTTATTGGATAAACAAACGCACGTACCAAAAACATGAAATTAAAATAAAATTTCCACATAGACGCTGAGAAGCTGAGATGATGAAGAACAGGAGCACAGGAGCACCCTGTATCCTTCATCCTTAACCCTGCACCCTTCCTTCCAAATCTGCCACCACATCCCTCGCGGCAAAGTGGCAGTCATAACCATCTAGGCTTGCAGATGTATGGAGAAATCGTTGTTTGAGTGAGCCAAACCCAAAGGTTCTACGGACACTGTCAGCGTATCCCAGGCTGTCCCTAACGAGGCCCGCCTGTGCTAACGAAGCAATGGCTCCCAGGTGCCATGGGGAGGGGGCTGCCGGGGCACAGCTGTGCCTTGTTGGGAGCTCCGGGCAGGGCCCGCCTCAACGCCTCTTAAACCCCACTGGAGGCCCCTGAGAGCCACAGGGGAGCTTTTGTGGTTCCCTGTGTCCAGCAAGGGGGCTGTTGGGCTCTGCCTGCTGTTTCTGCGGTTCTGGTTTAGAACCGCGGCTGGGTTCTCCTTTCTTTTTGGGGTCGTTACGGTGCTCTTGTCTGGTTTCTCCTTTTTCTCGGTTTAGGGTCGGCGCAGGACTGCCGTTGGACTCGCCGAGACCGAGCGGAAGCCCGAGGCCCGCGGGCGCCGCAGCCCCTTCTCCCGGGCCGCGGCGGGAGGCGATCGGGACGAGGCCGCGCCCTGGAGCCCGGCGCCGGTGCCGCCGTCGGTGAGAAGCGATGCGAGAGGCTGCTCTTGTGGGTTCCCGCTCGGGTTGATTGTTGGGTTTTTAAATCGGGATCGCTTCTCCCATTTTCTACTTCGTTTTTCCTTCCCTGTTGCAGGGCGACAACTGCGGCGGCACCTTTCAGAGCGGGGGATCAACCGAAGCCCGCGAGCGGCTCCGGCGCGACTGCGGAGGCTGCGGGCGCCGGGGGCTCGGGGAGACGCAGCGGGGCTGCCGGGCTCCCACCCCGCTCGTCCGGGGCCGGATCGGGACCGCCGTCGGGTTCCCCCTGCGCTGCTGCTCAGCTCCACTGCATTCCGGGGGGAGATCAGCACGTGCTGCTGCTGAGCTCCCTGAGGCCGAACGCAGTTCTAGGGCGCCCAGAGTCACCCCAGGGGTGTGGTGCGGGTGCTGCAGCCCCTTCATCTTGAACCATTCCTCCTTCATTTCACTTTCTTTTTTCTCTCCTGCAGCCATGCACAGTGAAGTGACATCCGTGGCCCTCGGCTGGCCCTCACAAGGCCCATCTGTGCTAATGAATCAATGATATCCAGGTGCTGTCAGACTGGGATTGTATGGGCACAGCCATACTCAGTTGGAGCCTGCTTAAAGCTTTTTAGCCTCTGCCGGTTGCTCCTGGAGCTCCCTGTGTCTAACGAGCTGCTAGGCTCTTACCCTTTATTTTTCCCCAAGGCCTGCACAGATACGGTGCTGCCATAACATTGTTATCCTCCTTTTTTTCCTTCTAGTGAGAACAAGTGGCTGCTGATGTACTTGCGTCGTGTGTGCTTCAGAGGTAATGCAGGGCCACCGGTGGGCTCTCTTTGCTTTTCCTGAAGGAGTTGGTGGTTGCTTTCAGGCCTTCCTACTGTGGGTGATGAAGGTGACTGGGATGGGGCAGTGCTCCTTGGTCCAGCCTCGTCTCTGCTGGGAGTGAAAAGCAGCACAAGGGCTGCTTAAAAACAATTTATTGTTTTTCTCTTGCAGGGTGAGGATTGCAGCAGGACCTCTGACAGCAAGGATCAGCAGTGGGGCAGATACTGGACTGTGGCCAATCCTCAGCAATAGGACCGGTGAGCACGGCATGTGTAGTGCAATAGCCTGTCATGGTGGGAGTTTGGGATCCTGGGTTGTTTTTGTGATTTGCAGGTTGCGGTGCAGTTGATGAGGAAGGCTGCCAGTCCTGCTCTTGTCAAGTTCATTCAGGAAATGCAATGTGTGGGAGTAAAGGGCAGGTGCTCTGATGGAAGGACAGATGTCAAGTGTTGGTGGCCCTTTGAATGTGAGTCCTGTGATCCTTCCCAGGTCCCTGTTGAGCCCTCTAAACTAGCTGTGGTTTTTTTTCTTTTGTTACAGTTGCTGGCAGAAATGGCTGTTTCTGTGACTGGTACTGCTGTAGGATTATGCGCTAGATGCATCCTGACTTGCAGTGTGACTGGTGAGATGATTTTTCCACATTTATTTGGGTTTGCTTGGTTCTTCTCCAGTGCACCGGGAGGCAGGCTGTCTTTTGCTGGGTGGTGCAGTTACTTGCGGACTTGTCATGAATTTGGGTGAATGTCTTAGATGTGGCATTTTGCTGGGGGCTCTAGATGTATTTGTTGACTGGTTTGTTCTTTTGGGCCAAAGTGTGTCCTTGTGCCATTTGTTTTGTAGTGGATCAGGTGTTCTGGTTTTTGTGTACTTTGTTTTCTCAAGGGCAGGAATTTTGGGGATGATTTTAGTGAAAGGTGTAGAGTGTTGGCACAATGGAGTCATTTCAGTGTGGTGTTCCTGGCTGGCTGTGTGGGGGGGGTTGGCCTTGGTTTGTTTTTGGGTGCTGGAGGCTGGGGTTTGCACTATCTCAAAGAGATTTTTTTTTTTAGGGTGGGAGGGTGGGTTTTGTCGTCTATGCTTTTTGTCTGATTGCTGCCCCTGTGGGGGGCCCTTGGGGGCGCCCCC
>JAPSGF010000002.1:44530622-44755275 GCA_035772895.1 Perdix hodgsoniae
GGGTGGTGGTGACTGCTTTCTTGTGATGCTTCTCCTCTAAAAGAGAAGAGGCAGCTGGGTGGAGTGAGTTTAGGTGCTTTCTGAGAACCAGTAATGCTTCCTTGAAAGATGCTGTAGTCTCTGATTGGAGAGGTCGCTGCATGGGAAAACTTCCATAGTTCCAAGAGACAAAGGGAAATGTAAAGCCTCACTTGACTTATATCATTAGAAAAATAGATTAAGTACCTAAGTCATTGACACAAGGAAAGGTCAGTGCTATGGGAATCCTGCAGTAATTGGCACAATTTGCTAGAACCAGGTATGTTACTTATTCAAAATTCACATAAGTAAACTGTTAAACTTAAGAAAAGCTGCTGTTGATCTAGACTTAACAGCTCAAAGCTACTTGCATTTTTAGGTTGAAGCTGTACTATTATCAAAGCTGCTGTATCGTGCTAGCGGTTGATGGCCGTAGCTCTTTTGTTTGTGAGCTGTTATTGTAACTTGCTCATGGAACCGAAGGTTCAAAGTTACTTAAATGCTATTAATTACTTGCACAGGGAGCCCCTAGGAGAATGAGAGCTTAAGCCTCTGCTACAACTGCTGTCAACAGTTGGTAAGTTAGACTTCAGATAAATATACTTGAGTTCTAGTGGAACAGAAAAGCACCTGGTTATGGGGACCTTACTTCTGAAAAAGGGATCTTGGGAGGTCAGGGGCTTGGCTTCGGCATATGCAAAAACCAGTGGTGGTTTACCAGCAGCTTGCGTCTTCACAGGCCTGATAAAGCTCACGTATTCCACACAGCAGAACCTAAAGTAGTGCTTTAGAATCAGAGAGGATTTGCTAGTCTACTTCTTTTCTTTTTAAACCAAATTCACAAAGTCCTGCTAAATCAGAGTAGCATATAAATACAAAACAGATATGCTTCTGAGATACTCTACCTTCTCATAAGAGCTCAATGCAAAATATTCATTTGTCAATGTCTCTGTCAACAGACAAAATGAATAACTGGAAGAAGTAAAGGTTCTCTGCTGTAATTATTATATATAGTTTTCATGCAATTCCAGTAAACTTCCCAATATCAGTGGATGAAAGATAGACATCTATCAGGTACCTTAAAATTGAAGTGTAAGAAAAACTGATTTTTTTTAAAAAAACAGCTTTGATATGTTTGCATGACTACATAAAAAGACAACTTTCTAGTAAGCAACTGAAGGTATTATACATGAGATAAGACATCATAAGGGCTTGTATAGAGAAAACTGCCTTTTTTTAAACTTGAAATCACAGCTTTCAGAGCACCCTTAAACTCAGACCACAAAAAGAAGGAAAGTAGCTGTATTTAAGAGTGTTTCCTATTGCACTGTAGTTGGAGAGCGTATAATGTTAAGAACGCATGGTAAACAACAAGTCATAAATGTCTATGAAAGAAATATATCCTGTAAGAAATAACCAGGAATAAATGCATACAGTTTGCAAGCATCTTGCTACTCTGCAAGTTCTAAGTGCTCTTTATCTTGCAGCAGTTTTTGCAGCACCCTCTCTTGTGGTCATATTTAAATGCAGCTTTTGCCTGAGAGCTGTAACTTCAGCTACCCTATGTTCAGTTTACTACAGAAATGGCACATGAAAAAACAATCCTTTTTCATTTTGACTGTGTAAGACTGTTAACTTCAGTCACCTTGGACTTCTCGTGTTCCTATTTTCTAAGTTTTCAAGTGTCTCTCAGACTCTTAACGTGGCCTCTAAAATCTACACCAGGAAGAGGATTGAACAGAGAGGGTGAGGCTACTAATTAAAAGGAGCTCGATGCCAAGCTGGAAGAACCTCAGGAAGTTTGGTACAGGAAAAAGCAGAGCCCCGTACAGCAGGTGTTACTTTCTCACCTCCCCCTGCGCTGGTTGGTTTCAGGAGAAAGCTATGGGGTTACCTGGGGAGACTTGAGTTTCAACTGAAGCCCAGAGCGACTTCAGTCACTGCTGAAGAGGTATCTGATTGCAAGGCTAACAGATCAGATAACTTCAGAATTCCTTTTTTGGGGTAAAGTAAGTGCTATGAACTCATCTCAGCGGTTTCTTTCACTGTGTTGCATGGAAAGAGGCTGGTGGTGCTCAAAACTAAAATAGATAATTAGAGGAGGAGAGAGAGATGTTCTCCCTGTTACGTTCCCTTTTTAAAAAAGTAGATAATCACTTTGTGCTGTAAAAAGAAATTCTTGTATAGACATTGGATTAGTTACTGATTTTCTAAAAGCACACCTGTAAAGAGAGCCTTCCTTCTATACTGAGTGCCTGTGCTGCAAGTCCTTCTTTCTCAACTGCAGATTTTATCGCTACTTTTTCCAGAGTTTGCTACAGGAAACATGTTTTGTGAAGTACTTCAACCTCCTGGGCTTCTGACTGGTCTTACTCCAAAAACTGGAGTCATTCAAGAATGGTTTCATAGCTGTCAGCTCACTATCGCTCCACAAGCTTAGCTCCTGAAGTACAAACCCTATGGAAGCACCAAAAAGTAACAGCACTGCTGGAAATGGCGCCTCTCAGCACCAGTGACTGCAAGAAGAACTTACTTGTCACAACTTCATGCGATGATTGTTTTTTTTTTCCCTTCTTTTTATGCATGACAAGACTACTGTATACGTTAGACTATGGCTGTGTGTTTCTTTCAGAACAAATGACAAGAGGTGGGAGGGGACTGAATGATACCATCCAGCTGTTGGTGGTCTGTTTCAGTGGAGGAGAATGGGGCTAGATGACCTTTTAAGCATCTCTCCTAGCACAAATTATTCCAGACTTAAGTCAGATAATGTTAAAAGAACAGGGATTTTTACTGTTAAGTTACTTAGTATATATCAGTAATGACAAATTTAGTTAACTTTTTTATTTTAACAATTGGTAATACTGGTTATGATATTGCTAATACTGTTATTTTACTGCTGAGCTACAGCTGCTCTCTAGTTAAGAGATGTTTGCTGTGTAAAGTCCAGCTTACAAATTAAACTGAGTTTTGGTCAAGATAAGTTCTTGTATAGAAATACACTTATTGAACTCATAACAAACGTTAAAAAGAATGCTTTGTAATGCTTACATGATCATTGGATCCCTTCTGCCCTATTAAACTTCATACTACACTGTCATTCATAACTGTCAAAGCTTTGTTTTTCTAGTCTGTTTGTAAAACATAAGGTTCAGGAACTCAGTAAAGTTCAGTTATCACCATGAAGTTAGAGTAGAATGGGAGAGGATTCATTTAAGACTGTAAGGAGTACTTGAATTTCTGTCCCTCTCTTTCCTGTTTTCCCTCGTGCTTTCCCTGCATGCCTTTCCCTGCATGCTTTTCTCTTTGTGTTCAATGGTTCTAAGTACTGTTAGGCTGAACGCATATGGACGCAGACTCCTTTTCTTGTGCTTCTGCTATGAAGTTTCTCCAGCATCACGCTACCAAACTCTCAATGCACTGCCCTTTCAAAATACCCAGCTGCCCTTCCTTGAGTTTCCTTGCCAGAACATTACTTAAGTGTTATTTTAAATAATCTTCAAATCACCTGTGCTTAATTATTGCTCAATTAAACAAGTGGTTCCTTGTAACCAAGTGTGGGACTCTCACTCTTTGTAGCCGAGTTGACACAAACATTTCCATGAGAAAGTGCCTTTGGGTTCTGATGCCGCTTTGTGCCAGCTGCTCCAACTGTTACAGACCAGAGAAGCCCAGAAGGATCGCCTTTCTCATTTCAGTTGCAAACAACTGGAGGAGATTTTCCAGATAAACCTGCTGGCTTTACACAAGCTGGAGATGACACTGTGAAAGTTCTGTGCAGTCCTGCCTTCTCCAAAAGTACTTTTTCTCCACAGCCATTGTTCTGAAATGCCTTTGCTGTAACGGTAACTAAGCAGCACCAGCGTAACTGACTGACAGACTCGCTGACTTCCACACCCCCTAGTTTTCCCTAGTTTTGAGAGTTGCTTCTAGGCCCCCTGAAATAAACACCCTTCTGCAAATACCAGGAGGCATACGGGCTGTGGTTCAACCCCACCAGCAGCTAAGCGCTCTATCCCCCGCCTTCCCAGAGGGATGGGGGAGAGAACTGCAAAAACACAATAAACTAGAACTTACGGTGTAATGCTATTACAGGATGGAAAGCACCGCAACAATAGCGGGGTAACAAAGTCTTCGGCTGCAGCAAGTGAGAATGAGCCCAGACAAAGAAGCCACAGAGGCAGAAATGAAGGGAAAGACCTGCTTACCTCTGAGAGGCAGGGATCTCCAGCAAGAGATGCCCTCGCCTCCGCCGCCAACCCTTAAATGAGGTCTGGGAAGGGTGGGTCCTTCAGGTACCTTGCATGCACCTGAGCTACCCTGGGTTGGCCCTCCCTTCCCGCCAGGTGCTCAATCACTGCCTCAGGCCCTGACTTAGCGTTTCCGCTACGCATGGACAGAGCTAAAACTTTTTACTGAGATAGAGATTAGTATTTATGAATATATAACACATACATACACACACCCAAGCATATATAGTAAGTGATGCGCAAGTAATTGCTCACCACCACCCAGCTGATGCTCAGCTAGCTCCCCAGTGAATGGAAGAGAGCAAGATGAACTCTCACCCCCTTCAAAATTCTTTCCGTGATACCACATGCTACGGAATACCCTTTGGCCACTTGAAGTCAGCTGTCCCTATTCCATTCCCTCCCGGCTCCACGGGTCATTCGCTGACAACGGCATTGGCTCTGAACAACACTGGCCAGCAGCAAGTATAAACGTTAGTGCGTTATCAACATTGTTTTTCCTCAAAGAATCAAAACATGGCCTCATACCAGATGCTCTGAGAAAAAAAAAAATCCCTCCCAGCTGCTACTAATGCGATACCAGGCTTGGGCTGAAAGGGACCTCAAGGATTGAGTTCCCTGCCAAGATCCCATTCAAGGGCATGTCCCGAGATTATGTTCCAAATAGTAGGCTAGGATTTCATTATCATTAAGAGGCCATTTAAAGGATTTACTACTTCAGTCCAGTCCTACAGGTCAGCAGATCACCAGCCATAACTCTCAATTCATAGCTGCCCGCTTACCATTCCTGTTTTTCCTCACATCAGTGTTTCAGATAAGATGAGGAAGTAACAAAATCAGCGAAGAACAGGCTGACATTGCAACATTTCTTGCCCAGATTAAATCAAATACAGAAAATGTATCACAACTGGAGATTCAAATCATACTTGGGAATTCTGTAAATGTAAGGACTGGCGAAGTAATTACTTCTGTACTACCGCAGAAGTAAAAACAAACTAAGAATATGAATTAGTGCATACTTACCCAAAGTGATTAACATGCAACTCACCATGGGATTTCTTTTTCTTATTTTTTTTTAATAGCCCATGTGCTTTCAAGGAAAAGAAGCAGATGTTCATTTTCCTTGGTAAAAAATAAAATTAATTCCACCCAACTGTGACCTTTCGCTATCTTACCTTTCTATGAAAATTCAGGTGCAATTACCAATGAGCTCTATGCACATGATCTTGGAGCCAAAAAAATGATGATTGTAACTTAGAGTGCTCTGTCCTCCCATGGTGAAAACATAGTAACTACATAAATGAAATATTTACTTTGCAGCTTCTTCACAAAGTGAAGCATTATAAAAGCACACGGGAAGCCAAAAGAGCTTCCACATCCACTGCAAACGGCCAATGGAAAATAAGAAAATAATGTAAGTGAAACACAATGGAAAGCACAGCAACGATAACAAAGCAGGAGGTCCCAGGGAGCCACAAGTGAGAATTCCCTCAAACACAGCAGCAGCAGACACAGAAACAAAGGAAAAATCCCTAAAAAAGGATTAGCCTGCACTGCCAACCCTTAAATGAGGTCTGGGAAGGGGTGGATCCTGGCTCCACCCCTTCTGCTCACTCAGGAACATTGCATGCACCTGAGCTCCTCTGGGTTGGTCCTGCCTTCCACCAGGTGCTCAATCACTGGTTCCAGCTGTGACTTAGGATGTCTGCTCCTGTAGTGATTTCCACTGCACTAATGCTGTTAGTATTCAGAATACTTCGCTTCCTAGGTCCATAGTTACTATTTGATCTGCATCACGACACCTAACATTTCAATTAAAAGAAGAGTAATTAAATAAGAAAATGATCTGAATCTAATTTCGAAAGAATTGACTACTGTTGGTTAGAAAATATTTCTGAATGTCTATCTCAAATGTATGGAAATAGAAAAATGACTTCATCTGAAAATAACACAATTTTACCTAAACATAGAAATCTAATGTATGCTTCCATCCTTTGAAAATACTGTATTTTTAGATAATATGGCGGAGACAAAATATTGAAGTTAATATGATCTCGTTCTCTGTGTACTTTAAGTGATGCCACTGAAAAAAAGACTATTCTGTCTTCTTCTTTTTTTTTTTTTTTTTAATATCAGTTCCCCTTCTCCATATTTCTGTGTAGGAAACGGATGCAGCAGGTATTTTACTCTCAGTTGAATGCTAACTCACAGAAACAGCATTACCGATCAACGTTCCAGTTACTGCTTCTGATCAGCTAACGGCTTGCCAAGTAGGAAAAGTCCAGGGGGGACAAATGCCCATTTCATCACTCCTGGAGGTGCTGTGAACGGTGCCTGCATGCTGAATAGTGTTCCCCAGCTGCCATCGGGAACAGTGAGGTGAGGGAGGCACTGGCTGGTTCTGGGGGAAACACAACACGCGTGTGGAGCTGCTACTAAATATAATGCTGGAAGCTGCAAGCATGAGTACATTTTTTGCCCTGCTAATGAATTAAAGGATCTGACATGAAACTGAGGTACAGTTTCCCCCACTTTCCATAGTGCAGGTGTTTCGTTTCTAGAAACTCTCCTTTTGTAGAAGAAATTGTTGCCATTGTGCAGCTATAAGGGATCCAGGGGGCCTCTATGCCAGTATTTGTGATGGCGATTCCACAGTCGCACTGCTGAAAGGACAGCAAAACCAATTTGCAAAAGAAGAACAGGCGTGCGCCTCAGTAGGAAGCGAGCAAGCAGCGAGGGAAGGTTTGTTACAGAACTTCGGACACCGTGCAGCTGCGTCAGGTCTGGCAATAGCTGCACTCTGATTGAAGAGAGCTTTGCAACACAAGGAATGGCCACTCCTCGTCACACTGAGACACGTCTGGCTACATCAAGGGCAGTTATGAGCACAGGGGACGCTCACTGTATGCACAACAGGCGCCGGAACCAAATTGTTCTCACGTTTGCAGTACACGAAGCAAAAGGAACAAGCTCTCCCCATGCACACGTGAGCACTGAGCCCGCTCACACCTGCAGGCAAAGCTGCTCCCACACCCACGCTCCTCACCCCGCCGCTCTGAGCACAAAGCAGTGCGTGCTGAGCGAGGAGGATTCCATCACAACATCCCAGAGTGTAAGGAGACACTTCAGGAACAACATTTTCAACACAGTTGTTGCTCTTGCAGCTCAGAAGGCCAACGGTATCCTGGGCTCCATCAGGAGAGAGGTGGCCAGCAGGGACAGGGAGGTGACTGTCCCTCTCTACTCTGCCCCATATCTGGTGGTGTTCAAGGCCAGGTTGGATGGGGCCCTGAACAATGTGGACTAGTACCAGGTTGGTGGCCCTGCCTGTGGCAGGGGAGTGTGGAACTTGATGATCCTTGGTGTCTCTTCCACCCCAAGCTATTCTGTGATGAGTTTATGCTTTTCTCCTCAATACAAACATATTTTCCCAGTTTCACCAGCAGCAAAAGAGGTGAGGAATAAAAGCTGCAGTTAGTTAAAAGAGAGGTAAAAGAAGCCATTTTTATTATTATTATTATTTTTTATTGATATAAAGCCTTTCATTGGCATTATCCAGGAAAAGGCCACATATTGCTGCCATTTTAAACAGCGATATCTTTAAAAAGCAATAAGCTTTTGTCTTCATATCACTCTAACGCACTCAAAAGAGATAAGCTTGTAAGAAAGGAACCTTGGCCCTCAACTCCCAAGACCATCTAGTACCATGTGCAGGCTGCGTTCGTTCGGGTGACATGAGGTCTGTATGCAGCACTTGGGCACCCAGGTGCATGAAAACACTTCTCCATGCATTAATAACAAAGAGCCAAGCCTTTCAAAGCAGTTGGTAGGTTGGTGAGAAATCGAAAGTACCCTGCAAAGTCTTCAGTGGTGTTGCACAAGTACTGCAATAAGTAAATTATTAAGAGTGCTTGACAGTTCTTTCTGCTTTTATGCAGCCACACTGAAAGTGGTATGTATCTAAAGCAACAATATTTAGTCCAAAGGAATGTGAAATTTAATGTTTGATGGAGCAAGAAAGTGTCTGGAAAAGCTTCATCCCAAGGAAACGCAGCATCTTAGAAACCTAATTTCCAGGATGAATATAAATCACAACTAAACACTATAGTATAACTTTAATGTGGAAGCATACCATTTCATGGGGGAAAGATGGAGGCATTAGTGTTTTAGAGCATAAAAAGCACAGACCATAAAGGGAGAAGGAAAATGCTAGTGGTGGGAGTTGAAACTTAGAAGAGCTGCATAGAACAGACCAGCAAATGGTAATACTACAGGAAAGGAGCAAATGCAGAATCAAGGCAGGCAGAACGTTTTCCATTAATCACTTCTGGGCTCCTCTCTGGAAGCAGCTGTAGTTCATTGTGAGATGCAGTTGAAGATATAGTGGAGCATATCAAAATAAGAACCGTGGGCCAACTGAAATGCTGCTCCTGGCCTGGGGCTGGCCACCTATTCCCAGGGGGTCTAGCAAACGGTGATTGCCTTCAAAATTCCTCCTCCTCCTGGAACTCTGTGCTGCTTCTTGTAGCCTGGCAGCAGTAAGTTGATTTTGTTGTAATTTCATTCTTTGTTGGGATGCCCTTTGAGTCCTTCTCATAGGTAAAGCGTTCTGCCAGTGCCCGTGGACCACATATGCCTCTCACTGGACATAGCGTGCTTTCCTGACGTACCCAGTGTATGGTGATCTGTGGTGGCTGTCATTCACAGGAAATAAAGAACTCTCCCTGTCATAGAGGAGGAAACCTGTGACTAATTAAAATGCCCTCTCAGACAAAATTAGCCACTGTCTGCTTACTGTGATTCATGAAGCTTCTAAAAGTGCAAGTTTCCTGTTTTCACAATGAACGTTTCTTCCCTCACTGAAGAGAACACTATACATTCCCTCCCCAGCAGCAGAAGGTTGTGCACTGCCACACTGGCACAACACTGTTTACCACGTGCTGCCTGCTGATGCTTGTTATGGCCATGCAGAGCATGAGACTGCTCACCCCCAGCCAGCCAGGATGGCTAGGGATGAAGATTTGGTTCATGGACCATAAGGAAGAGATACAATCTTAAGCAGGCAAGTGGCCAACCGATGTTCACTTTTGTGTTCTATTCTCTTCTTCAGCTATCATGTTATAGCAGATAAAGCCACTCTATTATGAGGGATGTACTTACCAGACACAAACTCGACGTTCAGTCTAAACCCACACTTCCCCAACCGCTGGGGATTCTGGATTTCATGTCACGCGTTTCCCTGTGAGCCACCTATCCTCACAGCAAAGGGTCCACAAATTCCTCACGTACACAGTCAGCTACAAGTGATGCACAGCAGTACATTTATAGAGCACGTAGATCTTCCCACACCACAGGAATTAAGCAGCAGTCAGTCTGGCAGACACAAAGCACTCTGCATACGGCATGCAAGAATATCTGCACTTTCAGGTGCAGTGTTGAGATGATCCAGGATGCGTGATGAGTCAGACAAGAATGGAAAAGGTCACAGCAAATAACTGGCAGGACTGAGAGCTGTCATCTTCCTAGCTTTCCCCTTCCAGCCCAGAGAACAAAGGTTTTAACTGCTCATAATTGGGCTCATCGCCTCAGCTTAGGACATTTAGCTTGGGAGAGAGAGCCTGTCTCTTTCATCTCCCTCTCATCTTACTGGAAAGTAGAAAGGAGTCAACCCAGAGCCAGAGCTAGTGTTAGATGCCCTTAACAGAGGCATCTCATAATCAACACTGTATTTCAAAGCAGAGAAACACCTCCAGGCTTGGAAGAGCTTGCTGCCTTCTCACCTGGTTGCAGTAACGCTGCTGCTAACCAGCAATCAATGAGAAATTATCTTTGCTACTAACTTGCAAGTATGTTGCTATGGTGGAAAAGATCCTGGAGAAATCAACTCTGGCTCCAGCAATTCCATTAACTCTCCTTTAGCTCCTACCCCTTCAGGCAGAGGGTGCCGAGAACATCCATACTGCTTACATTCTCTCCAGTGCCAAAAGAGATTTTAATACATAAGAAGAATATAAAGAAAAAAAAGCATAATGAGACTACTGCTAACACACACACACACTACATTTGTAAACAGCTCTAAGTATTAGTGCTCTGGAAGAGATTTGTGATAAACCTTCAGAGCTCCTGAGGCATTTGCAGAGCAATTTTCTCAGATATTCTGTAGGGGTTTTGAGTTAATCACTTTTTTTACAGGTACAGAAAAAAAAGCCTTGCCCAGAGTGCTGGAAGGAAAAGCGTGTGATGTTGGTGACATGCTCCAGTAAAAGCACAAGGTTCCTGAATTGGAAAAACAAGATTTGGATCATTAAGCAAACTTAGGTTGTAGAAAGGGAAGGAAAAGAAGGGGAAAGCTCTCAGCTTCGATTATACCTCAGTTTCCAAGGGACCCGTGTAGGTTGCAAATACACAGCAGGGACAAAGCACGTTTAAATGGAATACTCAACTGCACAAAACACTCAAAGATAACCCACTTCTGTAGCTGCCTGTGATGTGCTGGGGTTGCTAGTTTGGTGGAGTATCTTAGGAGGGGACAAAAGGAAAAAATCAAGCAAGGAAAAAAAAAAGAATAAAACATATTTTAAGTTCTCCTACGGCTATTCAGATGCATCTAGATTGATGCTCCCCACACTGCTTAAAACCAAAGGACAAACTGGAAATGAGTAACACTCAGAGCATTATGACAATGTAGGAGAAAACAAGAGTAACTAGAAGTCATTCATAGGAAGGATGAGACAAAGTTAGGGACAGTTTGAAGAACAGGATAGCCAATGGCTTGGCAGCTGAGAGCACCAAAAGAAACATTTCTGGCAGATAGAGGTGACACTGGGAACAACAAAACCAAAACTACTCACTGCCCTGCTTTCTGCAGGTAACCAAATGCAGTAGCTCCCCAGCTGGCTGCAGTTTGCAAGTAGGAGGAATCCTTTCCTCAGCAACAAGCATACAGCATTTCCTAACGTGGAAAGAAAACAAATCTCACAGAAAGAAGGAAAGAAAACATTTCTCACAGGCACACCTGCACCCCTTCTTTGTAGCTTACACACAACCTTTATTGTGTAGATGTACAGTTAAGAGAATCCCACACAAAAGCATGACACATTCTGAATTAATGATGTTAAACAGAACTCTTGTTTTGTAAAAAACAGTTTTCCCATTTCAGTTCCTTCCTTACTCTCATGACAGGTCCCGCCTCTTGCAGGAGACATTGTCACCACACCAGCAACTCCACCTAGCACAAAAACAGCTTTGGTAAAGCAGACTGCACAACTGCAAGGGAACTTGGTTTTAAAAAGCTACAAGCAACTTGCATAACTCAGGCTTCGTTTCCAACAGCAGTTGAAAACCCCAGGGCTGCAGGCAGCCTGGGACAGATATCCACAGCATGAACTAAGTCAGAAATCTCATGTGTATGAATGGCTGTACAATGCAAATCCATTTTAGTTTCTCTGCAGTGTCCAACTGGTATCTAGCTCTATTGTGTTTAAAAATGATAATAAAAAGTCAGCCCTTGTAGTTTCTTTATGACTCAGACTGCTTGTGAACAGCCAATAAAAAATGGCAACTGTCAGCTTGATTGTGCTAACACATCTGTTCTCCATAATGATACAGTAACAGGAACTCATCTTCACCAAGAGCAGCGGAAGCAGAGCATTTCTCTGAGCATAGTTACATGTGCAAGCCGAGAGAGAGCAAAACAGCTGGCAGCCCCAAGGTTTCAGCACGCACCAAATAGCTGTAGCATTACAAATCTGTGACTCTACCAAAGCAAATCACATCCTTCTGGGAACAAAATTCTGTGCAGCAATAAGGCTTGCCTAAAGAACACAAGATACTTCACTTAGTCTGAAGAACTGTGTGTCCATGTAAACACTGAATGCTTCTCAGAAAGAAGTAACGCTATAAAAATGAACTCATGTAACTAAAAAACAAACTTGATAAAATTAATGATTTCTATAAACATCATACAGAAAGCATAACTGCTAATCAGAGCCATCAAAGAAGTTGAGGATTTTGTCCAGCTGCCAAGCTGGAAAGCAGAGACGGCTCTGCCAAGCTGGAAAGCAGCTGAGGATCCTGCTCTTGATGATAGCAACTGCTGCTTTCACAGAAAAACTACAGCAAAAACAACGCATTCCAGAGTGGCTGATTTACCCCTGAGGTAGCTTCTTTATTGGTCAAAAACACAGCATATAAATACACCATGTGCTTATACACCTGCTCACCATCACAGTAACACCTGAGCATCTCCATGTTATGTGATCTCCATCACAGCTCACAGCATGAAAGCAAGCTGAAGAATGTGGCATCAGAGCACACCAAGGGTGAGTGTAACCCGGTGCCAAGCTCTGCCCTCCTGAGCTATCCACCAGTGCTCTGACCTTTCATTCTGGAACTGCAGGAAAACTCTTCCCATCCCTATGACAACAGAGGAGCCAGAAACACAAGAGCAAATTAAACCACCCAAAAAATTAAAATAAAAAGGGAAAAAAACAGAGTAGTCACAATGGTGTTTGAATAAGTGAGGTGAACACAATCTGATGCTTTGTTTGCCCTCCACATCTAAGAGCTGAGTGGTTACAGTAATGTGTTTCACTACTTGGAACTGCGTCTACAGGCCATTGACTTTTATGTAACAAGCATGTTAACTGCCTCGGAATTACATGGGTACAATAGCCTTTACATTACTCTTCTATATGGAACTTTACTGTGCGACTCCGCAGAAGCAACTACATATACAAAAGAAAAGCAGATATCATTAGGCACTTCAACTTAAAGATGCTCTTCTCTTCGCAATTTCAAATAATATTTGAAATGCTCTGATCTTCAGCAAATAGCCTTCATCACTGCAAAGTCGTCGATGAAGCAGCACGTCAGTACTGAAATCCTTGTGGTCTGACTTAGAAACAACATTCAGCATTGCCACATACATTTATTACATGATAATTCAATAAATGGAAATTTTTTCCTCAAGTAATCTTTGGGCAACTTAAACACATTTAAAGACAGCACACAAATTATACTTCTTCCAAACAATGAGTTGATGTTAACATGCAGAATAATACTTGAACAGTTGAAGTAATGTAGCTTTTAAAGCATTTGCAAACCATAGCTAGTACATTCTCTCTCTTGACTACTCAGGGTCTGTTGCCAGGAGATACGGCAGTTATGCAACATGTGAATATTTTGAAGACCTCTTTAAAATAAACTGTAATCATACCGATTACCTTTAGATACTTGTTTCATTTTAGTCACATCTCATTGAGCAAAACAAGTTCCAAATACTACATGAGGGACTACGCTTTGTTAATTATTTCTACCATACCTCAAAAAAAAACAAAAACAAAAAAACAACAAAGCCATACCATCCTAACTTTAAATCAAAACTTTAAAATCTGGGCTAAACCTATTTGAAACTCCACCATTAATTTATAATAAAACATTAACAAGAACACGACTTCAGAAAAATGACACAGTTATGTCATTTTGCAATTTAAAATCATTTTAATACCTTCACTTTCATTGTTGCAAGTTCATTTAGTCCCCCCCTTCCTTGTTTTTTCCTCTTTATATCACACTAAAAATAACTGCACCAGGTCAGACTGGATGACTACCTATGTTTACTCTAACTGCAGACAAAACAAATTACAGAAGCCTGGACCAAGACTACAGCAGTTTACAAAACATAAAATAAGGTTAACAGATATGTCTTTAGGTTAATACACAGGAGTGTTTCAGTAACTTTAACCATCATCCTGATAGCTCATTTCAGATTATGAAATGTTTGCTCCTCCCTTCCAGATCATAGAATCATAGAATGGCATAGAATGGGTTGAAAAGGACAACAATGATCATCAAGTTTCAACCTCCCCGCTATGTGCAGGGTCGCCAACCACCAGACCAGGCCGCCCAGAGCCACATCCAGCCTGGCCACGAATGCCAGGGCATTCATGGGGGCATCCACAACCTCCTTGGGCAACCTTTTCCAGTGTGTCACCACCCTCTGTGTGAAAAGCTTCCTCCTAACGTCTAACCCAAACCTCCCCGGTCTCCATTTAAAACCATTCCATGGTTTTGGATGTCTGTGAAAAACAAAGAGCGGTAAACACGTTCTCCTCAGTATGTTGTTCAGTTGGAGTTCCGTTGCAAAAATATGATACTTGCATAGATATAAAAAACACACGATAAAGCAAAATATTTTTAATTAGTAAGCCAATCTTAAATAAATTCACCTAAAAATTAAACAGAACAAGAAGTTGTGTTCTTTCTACAGGGATTTTCTTTAAGCATGTTTTAATAGTCAACTTGAGACCGAAACAATTCATCATTGAACACTCAACAATCCCGTACACTAAGCTAAGTCTTTTTTTAGTTACATTTTTACATTTTCTTTACAAATGTAACACTTATGTACATTATATATTTCATTTCTACAATTCCTTTACTTTACTGAAATTCTACAACTTTCGCAGGGAATTTGCTGAAGTCTTTAGTAAATACGAATCATTCCTTTTAAAAAGAAATTCATATAAACAACCAACATACAGCACTGCCCTTTGACATCTTGGTTAAGAATTTGAATTTTGAAGGGCTACCATAACAAACGTAAGAAAAAAGGCTTTACCTAATTGTACATTTCGTTAAGAAATATCCCACATAGCTACATAAATTCACCAGCTTGCAATAAACAGAGCACCATACCGCTGCACTACTGGAAACGTGTATAAACCAATTCAAAGATTACTAGTGAAACAGCTTCATTGCTCCTACCACTTTTACAGTGAAGTTTATCTGCAAAATTCCTCTGGAAATGTATACTTCTCTGTTAGCTGTAAAGTTTCCAGAACAGTTCTGGTTACTACGTATTGTGAAGAACAAACACCCACTTCTGCAGCTTCCCGTATGCTTCTCTCGGCCAATGCTACCTGGAGCCGGGTTCTTTTTTTCTGTTCTATTTCTTGTTCACTTACAAATCTGCTGTTGAATATGCAGTAAGAATTCATAATAAGAGAAAGCTGCTTCTGTCCGATCCTCAATTAAGTGCTGAAAAAAATCTGTTTTGGCAGGATTTTCATCCCTGAAAGAACAGAAGGTCTTTTAATCGTAACATCAAGCAAAATGAAATCCACTGTAAATTTACATAGGAACTTAAGTTCTACTGAATTTCTAACTCTTCTTTTGAATCTTAGACTCAGCCTAAAGGTACTACAGAACATATAACCCAAAGTTAAAAACTCTTAGCGAAATGATTTCAATTCTGCAATATACTGTCAAACAGCAGCATCTTAGGGGATTGGACTCTTATCTCTAGAGGCCGCTTAACCCCTACAATTCTGCAATCTTTTTAACAGACGTGAGAGAAAAGCAGGTGATATTTGAAGTATCTCGTAGTAATATAAGAAAGGAATCATAAAAATCAATCAGTTTTTCCAAGTTAGAAATTATGTTGATGGCAATGAACTCCAAAAAAATTAAACTCTATCTCGATAAAGATTAAAACCAGAACTTACAGATTTCCATTGTGAAGGGGTTTTAGATAGCATTATATCATTTGGCACTTCAAAGGCAACTTTGGAGAGGGGACAGTATTCAATTTCTTCCCCTAGATACCTCAACCTTTTATTGGGGTCAACCACAACTTGTAAATACAACTCGACAATAATCACTCAGTATCTAAATAAAATACTTACTTTATTACTTGAAGAACTGGACTTAAAGGCCTGTTGTCTCTAAGCCAGGATATGAAAGACCTTGTCCTTTCTGAAGAAAGTGCCTCTAACTCAGGAAGCTGCGTCTGGTTGAAAGAAATTGAAGGAAGTTATCTTTTATTATCAAAATTATCTTAATAAATCCTGATATTCCCAGCGCGACCCAATGACAAAATAGCCACCATTTCTATTACAAAATTACTGTGTACTACATAGCCATATTTTCTCTTCAGCTTAAGTACAGAATTTTTGTATTTATCTGTTCTACAGGAAGTAATACACCTTTAACTTAAGTTGCCTTTGAAGTACCAAAGATTTTAGAAAGAGAGCTCGTTGAAGAAATAATCCTTTTAAAAAGCTGCTTTCATATTTTCCCTGTTTTCTTCCCGTCAACCATGTTCTTCTATATTGCCTTTTGCACTACTGAGAGGTGAAATAAAACCCAGAGAAACAAATTCTGAATTGTAAGCAAAGATGACAGCTGACTATTTGGATTGGGAATGAGCTAAAACCAAACAAAACGTCATCTTGCTTGAGTCATTCACTGAGATAAATATACTGTCTCTTGGGTTGATACAACTTAAGATGACTAATATGGTGAAAAAACTCCACACATTTGAAAATAGTTCTGCTGCTGCCTTTGTAGTAAATGTGTAAAGGATATAGTTTAAAAGCAAAGATGAAAACTTGTGTTAGTTTTTCTCCTCTTGTTTTTCGTTACAGTAAATGCTATATAACCATCTGATATTTTCTTAACCATTCCCCCCCTTTTTTTTTCCCTGAAAACAATGTCAACTAATTCTAACACCAGTTAAAATACAAGGAAACAATTTTAAGTTGCTACTACAACCGAAATAGAAAACCCTTAACAAGCATTCAATTTTATAACAGTCTTAAAGCTCACCAGTCTTTCTGACCTGTTCTCATAACTTCCAATTTCATTTGCTCTTTCCCTTCATGCTATTCAAGCTCTATGAGCAGGAAATTTCTTCCTATGCGCTTCCACAAAAACACATTTTGATTTAGCTTTTAGAAATCACAAATGTAACAATTCCATTCAGAACTTTACTCAAGTATCTTAAAAAAGGTCCAAGAAAAGTTATCTACAAAATTCCACACTATTTTTCTAAGTCCAAGCGCACTAAGAAACTAAATAAACCCATAAAAACCCCCAAAAGCAGTAATATTAATTAACTACTTTTGTCATGCAGTGAACACATGCATATTCTTTCCTTAAAAGCTTTTGACAACTTCTGCATTCTAGGGAGTTGGCAAGAAGTTAGACAGTGAGTTTAAAATACATAACTAATTCTCAACTGCACGATTAAAAACTGACAATGCAAAAAAACTAGATTAAACACAGATTCCAAATGTAAGCAATTAAGCAGGACACATCATTAAATGCTTACCATTCTCTGGGGTATTGACGCATAGTTTGGATATCCGAGGACATCTTTTATGAAGTTGTTATCACAGTTCTTTCCAATCCAAATATAAAAATTCTGTAAGGTATCAGAATCAGTTTAAATAAAGGTTAGTACCTACATTTTAGAGGAGACAAATAGTAACATAATTACAATATTACCAGGAAACACTGTTTATGCAAATTTATCACTTGAGAGCTTCAGTTGCAGTCCACCTCTATATTCATTCATTCAACACTAACTTAGTAATAATTGGTACCATTTGGAGTAAGATCATTAAAAGTAAATAAAATAAAATAAAATAAAATAAAATGCAAATATGGGAAGAGCAAAGATGCAGGACGTGTCTACGTTGGTACAGTGGTACAGTTCATGCATTTTACCTCATAGAATAAAAAACCTAGGTCTTACTAAAGTCACATACCATATCCAATTCTGCACATATACTTCCACTCTCAACAAGTTACACAGAGAAACATTCATCAAAAAAACTGAAGCAATTACTGCTGACATAAGGAGAGAGCAGCCAGTTTGACATTCACACTTAACCCCTGAACCCTAAAGTGCTTTCCTTCTCTAGTGCCACTAGAGTAGTATAATATTTTATTGCATTACAAGAGGAGCATGTTTTATACCAGTACGCGTTTTTAGGGTCATTCCTAAGATTAACTTCAACTGTATTTACGGGTTTCAATCAATTCCTATGTCTCCCTTGCTCTTGTAACTCTTACCTCATGTGATCCACATACCATAAAACCATTTACACTTGTGCATAACTGAGAAAGTACCTTCCTCAATGGCTAAGTGCTTTGTTAGAGAGACTTTAGTCCCTGCAGTTTAATATCCATTAAAAGAAACTTTTGAACATGGAAATCCATTATTTTCAGAAAAATGACCCGATATGAACTCTTGGCCAATTTATTTAGTGTGAAAAAATGAACATTTTAAAACTTAATATAAAATCTTTTTTACAGATTCCACAGACTAAAGTATGAAAGCCTTTCACTGGAACTAATGTTGAAAACTGGCTGCTTTCAACAATTCGGAATGCATCTTGAATAAATAAAGCTAGTAACTTACTGAACCGCAATCCATAAGGAAAGCTCCTTCTCTTGTCAATTTCTCTGCAGATAACTTCTGAAGAGGAGGCTGAGGAACGACTCTGTCATTTACATGTATTGTACTCTACAAATAAAACAGTAACACAGTAATATAAAAAGAATTCTTACACTTATTTTTGTCTTAACCAGATGTGCCAAAAGAGGAAAAAGCACAGGTAATCTCCAGCAACATTTTGAGCAATCTCATGTAAATAATACTACATTAAATCTACAATTATCACATTTGTGTTAACAAATTCTGAAGTACCATTTAACCAAAAGTTTGCTTTATATATGTATTTTTATATAAGTTCATTAAACCACATATGTAACCTTATTCATGCTGTAAATTACCAAGCTTATGAAATAAGTCTAGCATCCTATACTTAAACAAAATTTTATGCAGTCAACCTTCAAAGATTTTCTCATTGCATTCCACTTCACTAAACAGATTTTGAAAAACAAGAAAAAAAATCAAATTCTACATCTAACAAGGATTCAATATTTTGCATTCCACTTCCATGATTCAATATCCTCCCTGACATGTTAGAGGTAGCTAAGCATAATATATGGGCTTGTCTATGCAGCACTAAGACTGATCTGATGAAACAATCTGCTCAAGCAATGCTGAAGAAAACGTAAAACAAACCAACAAGCCAAAACAATGTCCAGCTTAATATTTCAGATTAAAACAGCATGTGATAAAGCCAGATAGCTATGAAGAAACCTGTGAAACATTTAGCCAATCACAGAAGGAGAAACATATTCTGGAGTCTAAACACATCCCCACGCAGAACAAGACTACAAAAAAGAAAACCGAAAATTCCATATTACAAAAGAAATCAGGATTTAAATGCAAACATGAAAATCAAGCTACTGAAGTTCACTTGTAGAAGTTCCAGACTATGTTTAATAGTCCAAGAGTAGAGAATGAACAAAAAATTGCATTTTTTTTTTAAAGCTTACAATTTTCTACAGAGATTTAAGAGCAGCATTTCATACAAGTATTTCAAACTGAGCTAATATTAAATACCAGATTAACACTCCTTTAAATAATTTAACACAAGGCTTAACTATTATCAGTAGGCAAAATAGACCCTATACTTTATTGTCCCACTAAAAGCAAGTAATCTGAAATCCTTTGCAAATAAAACTACATCTCCCAAAGAGACTGCTGTTCTTGGTTTTGTTTTAGCACTCAGACACTGAAATATAGTGTTGTTAATGGAACATGTGCTGAAGCAATCTCGACAGGGCTACTTGAAGTTCTCTTCTCAAACATGGAAGAAGAAAAACTAACAATCTGAAAAGCCTGACAAATCAATACTGCTGAAGAATACTGTGAATGTATGGAATAATTAAAAAGAAAGTCTGACAAGGTAAATAGCTTACAGGTTGTGCTCAATAATATTAGCTGCCAGAGCAAGTACTCGATTGCCTATTAAGCTTGTACGATACTTAAAAATGAACACTTACATGTCGTTTTTTTTTCTTGCGAAGTCAGTGTAAGGGCTGTATCTAAGCATGACTAATCACCTCACAGAAACAATTAAAAACACAACTTACTTTCAGTTACAGCTGCCTTTGCTTATAAATGAAATCTCATCTTACTTCTTACCACTAAAAAAAACACAATCATGTCCTAGACTACCTCCATAGAGGGCACACAATTGAAAACTAGCTTTCTGCTTAAAATATTTTATGTGATTAAATCCGATATTAGTCTGATCTTGATATTCTAGACTTCATCCACAGCACAGAAACGACTGAAAGCTGGTTACGCCAGCCATCTTGATCTGGTTTCAGTACACAAGACCAAGTATTCTGTACCCATTATATTTCATCCATTTCTCCCCAGACAACTCTAAAACAAAAATACACTGGATATGCAATTAATACATAGAAACATTGCTTTCTTTATGCGATTGAAAACTGGAATTATTGTAGTCACTGAAACAAGGTGAAGAAAACAAAAGTTCTCCTCAGCACACATGTGAAAAATGCCTGGTTTACATTACTGTCAAGACTTTCAGATAAATTACTGTAACACATTGAAGTTTAAAAGACACTCCATTACAGCTTGAAAATGTTACAAGTTAGGCTTCATACGTTACCTCATCAATCAACTTGTCTATTCTGTACAGATTGGGATGTATCATTTTCATCAAGTGAACAAGAGGTTGACTCTTTATCTGGCACATTGCATAAACACGATCATCTAAGCGTGTACTAGTGCCTGTTCTAAAAGCTTTCTGTGGAGAAGAAACAGAAAACATTGTCACTAAAATCCTGTTTTTTATGTCACACCTAAATAGTCTATTTCCTAAATACTGGTAGTGTCAAGCACACCTGTCTCAGACTTTAAAAAACAATTTTTAAAATAAAATATTAGCATGACACTAGAAAATTCCTTCAAATGCAACTCAATTAGAATAGCATTACAAAATTAATCAATTATCCCTCCTTATAGAAGGGTTTTAAAAAATTCCTCTATTTCATGTAACACTGGTTAATGGTTGGCATTTCTCTATTACATTCCTGACAAGCCTTACTGGCCTGTGAAACTCACTGACACAGTGACCACATGAAGGTAAGAACCCAGTAGGGTTCGAAAATGATATTTGCAAGGATAAATTTGTTTTTATATTACTAAAAATAAAATGTTAAGGAAAAGCTCTAGGATGGAAATATACTTCCATATTTTTTAGCAGAAATTAGGTCATCATAGGATAACCTTTATTTTATACCTCTCCTTACTATTAACATTTCAGCTCTTTCTTAGAAACAACTGGTAAACTACTGTTGTGAGAAACACGACAGAGAAAGTGACTGACTGAAGAGAGAACAATATTCCCATAATCAAAACAAATTCACTTCTCTACTGAAGCTATGCATGCCAGTGAATTTTTTCTTCCAGTTCCAGTTTTCCTTTATTTCAGGTCTTTTTATTATTGCTAATGGAGATAATTCTAAAACTGCACTGAACTATTTCTACAGCCTCTTTTACACAGATTCTCCTGATATCAAATGCTCATTTTTTCCCCACTCTAACTTATGTAAATAGTTAAAAAGTCCTAATCAGTATATTAGTCACTCAAGTCATCACTACATTAAAGAATGATTTCAATAAGATTTACAACTGAACTTACATCAAGCTTTGTTTTTAATAAGAACACTCAACTATCAAACACTCTTAAAGCTAGATTTATTGAACATAAGTGTCTGTGTATGCTAAGCTCTCATTATATGCAAGTAACTATTTTTACAGTAACTTTAAAATATTCTCTTTTTCCTCTGAAACTAATTTTCCTTCTTAGTACCTGAAAGTACAAAGAATATGCTCTGAAAACTACTGGTTTTCTTCTTCATAAAATAAAATGAATTACTAGTAAATGGCTTACGACAATCCCCTTGGGCACCATTATTTAGTTGCCAAGAACCTGAGAATTACTGCTGCTATTAATTTTTGTTTTTATACTATACACACACAGTAAAGAAAAAAACAAAAACAATATATACATATTAAAAACTACAAAATCAAACAAAAACCTGTTCCAGCACTAATAATTTAAAGTAAGCTAATTTTTGTTTCAATCCTTCGAGTTCAATTAAACATAAACATATACATACATATATATAATTAAACTACATATAGATTTTTGGATAATTACAGCATAAGACAGACATTGCTTGATTAGGTGAAAAATTACTCAAACTGAACCATGATTCAAGCATCAATAGCTCTAGCTTATACACACCTGTTTGAGAAGAGCCAAAACATAGAGTGGAAACAACTTGAGGGAATTTGGTGCTATCAGCATAGACTGCTGCAGGTTTGAGGCTGTTGACATATATGCTGACAAAGAGTCTACCACAGCATTAACTAAGGCATCTCTTGCATCTGGAAGACTAGATGAAACTGAGCGATCCACAGCTGTTGGATAGAAGGATAATTTAAGTTAGTAAGTTTAATTTATTTGTTCCATTTTCCATACAGAAAAGATCCCTTTCATGATGCCCAATGGAAAAAAAAAAACAAAACAGCACCATGCTGGTCTGTACTTTCTCGTTCCCACTCTTGAGGAGTTCTAATATGTTTAATCTGTGATACAGATGCATTTCCTCCCATCACTTTAATGGCACAATGGATAGGGCAATTTAAGCTTCACTTTTCTCTGCTAAGAAAGGACTAGAAATCTTTTGGTTGGAGGAAGCCACCTGCTGGACTGAATGCACATTTACAAGAACATATGGAAGTACTATTCATTTTTTTCTCATTTATTTGCCATACACTAGAATCCTACAGAGCCATACACATTCAATGGCAGAAATCACTCTATGAAATAGCAACTTGTGACCAGCAAGTAGGAGATAAGCAAGGCTCCTAGACCCAGCAATGACAGGAAACTAACACAGAGAAGAGAATGTCAGAAGTACCCTCATCTTACTCCTTTCTTTTTTTAAGCAAAGGAAAACCAACAGGAAAAGGAATGGCCAGGCTTCATTCACTACTTTGTTCAAGGAGAACTTGAGAAGGGATATTTTAATCTTTCTGACCTGTACTCACCCATGTTTGCTAAGAGGCATACAACTGCTTGTACATCAGCTCCTGCATACACATCAGTCAATGAATTTACTACAGGCAAGCAAAGTGTGTGCACTCTAATTCGACGTTCACCTACAAAAAAAAAGTAGGAATCATCATGAAGTATCTACTGGCAGCAGATGATATACAACAGGTGAGCATATCTCCTCGCATCCGAGATACAAGCTCTATGTAAAAAGAACTAGGGAGAACTACTCAGGAATTTGTTGTATCGTAATCTCCTATCTCTGTCTTTCATTCAGAAATGCTCTAAAGTATTTAATTTGAGTCAACACAGGTTCATTACAAAGCAGTACACAGTGTTTTGATCCTACAGACCAAGTACATAGCTTTCCATTCCATAATTTTGTAAAGACAACTCCCAAAACAGGAAGTGGTTGCTATTCTTTATGCTCACTCAAAATACTAGAAAGTGTCTCAAGTCCATCACCCTCCCAGCTCTGATTCCACATGAAATGTCAAACATGTTACTGCTTAAAACAGTAGTATGTCTTTTAAATAAAGTTGTTCAGCAAGACTGCTTTATGTAAAATGGAGACAAGTTACCAAGCTCCAGCAAAACAGTGTTTGTGAAGATTTAGTGAATGTGACTAACTGCCAAGCAGGCTCCCTAACTTGGACAAGATTCCCCTAGGCTATGAAGATAAACAAAGAACTATGCAACTAGCTATACAAACATCACAGTAAAAACAAACCAAGCACAAACAGCGGCCAATTCATTTGAATCTCATTACCTTTGCTGGAAGTGTACAAAAGAGCTGTTTGAAAACAAGCTAAAGATGTGTCAGTCAGACTCTCCTCGATGGACATTTGCACTGCAAACCCAGCATCAGGATTGACGTTGGCGAGAGACAGCAAGTCAGTAGAACGGACGAAAAAGTTTCCATGGAAAGTGTGTATTGAAAGACCTACAAGTAGATCAAATAATTCAGACAGTACAGTTAATGGCGTGAAAAATTCTGGTAAACATTTAAAGCCCACAGTACTCAATCTTTAAAAATATGGAAATATATACTAAAAATATTTACCCCAAATATTAAACAAAATCAGTTATTACACAAATCATTAGACATAGAGTCATCCTGTAGATTTCGTGTTCAATTCTGACACTCCAAACTGACTACTGCTCTTACACTATGCACATTTCAATTAAGTTGAAAATGAAATGGTACAATCTTAACTAAACAAAGAAGAAAAGCAAAAAAAAAAACAAACCCTGTTATCCAAATGGAAAATGCTAATGCAACAGCTGCTATAAAAGTTGTAAATATCTTATTCTTCAGTGAAAGATAAGCACATTCAAAATAACAGTTCAAATGTTCACATCAACTTTCTCACGTATAACAGTATTATAATGTACCTTTTGTACATCTTATGCGCATAACTGCCTCAAATCCTATCTTCCTGGTAAGGTATCTTTTAAGGTCTTTCTGTAGCTTTTCAGCCTGAGCAGGATTATGGCTATGGTGGAAAGATGGGTAATAATAGATGCATCCTGCAGAGTATTTGGACATGCAAGCTGTGAAGGACAAAAAGATATGGTTAAGAGGTAAACCAAGACAAAAACTGCATACAATGTTCTGCAAGCCACATCTCTATTGACCTTATTCCTGATGTGAACTGCATCTGTATGACAAGAACTGTCTGTGCCACAGTTCAACGAAGACAGTAACATTGTCACTTCAACACACAGTGACTGTTTACTTCAACATCCCAAACTACCTTCAGCAACTAAGACAGGAGTGCACGTACCAATACTGGTTGTCTGCACCATCAAATATTTGCACAAATTTTGGCTTAATACTGAAAGGTGAGAACAGCTCACAGATATCCCCTCTGATTAAACTTCATTCATATCCTGCTGTAAGACTGCTCTGTTTTTGAGTAGAAGAGTACTTTCTAGTTTAAACCTTAGATCTCAGAAAAAAATATCTTTGATAACAATAATCCAATACTCCTGTTCTTCACTGATATCAACTTCAAAGTCAACACTTCCGCAGCATTAGCTGCATTTACAGAAGTGCAAAATGAATGACACAAAGAATTCCTGAAGTAGCCTGTGCTTTCTAAGACAAACACTACGGAAGGAATAAATATATATGTTAGGTACTCCTTACCAAGGGAAGCTAGATCAGAATATTGTGAACTTAAGAGAAATAAATCCACAGCAGTCTGCTGGCCTGAGCAGTCCAATGCCAACTTTTTATAGAAATCTGTCGCTGGACCAAGATGCTGGACCACCTTTGGTGAAAAATTACACAGGAAACAATTAGAAAACTGATTGTGCTCCCTTAAGACATTAAGAAACAACAGACGTACTGTTCAATAGCAAAAGTTACTTGTAAGCAATTCTTTACAGGCATTTTTAAATAAAATTTTATGTTGCATGTTACTTTAGTTCATCTTTATAAGCAGTTACAATCCTTTTAGAGAAATTTACACACTCACGCAAATAAAAGTTAGTATAATTACACATATTCTAGTAGATATTGTTGTTGGCCTTGTAAATGCATTAAGAAATCAGTTTTGAAGTGTATAAGTTAATACATTCCTGTTACATATACTCAAAGCCCAAGCTAATGATAAATGGAATGAGAAGATGCACACACTTTCTTTTCCTTGTCAAGAAAAGTTATAGACCAAAGACCCAAAGAACAGTTCATGCCCAATACCACAAATGTATGCTTAAATTAGTGAACATACACATTCGTTAACTCTGTGCATTTAAAATTAGTGAACTGTAATAATGACCTGCAAGCTATGCAAGTCAGAGAGACAGGTCCAGTCACTAGACTCCCAAGATGTATACCTAAGTTTTTTTACCTTTGTGCTTGACCTTTGATTGGGATCTTCTCTGGAATGCAAAAGCCCTGCACCCAAAGATGGTAACTGAGTTTGAAAAACAGATATCCGACCTCCCGTTGGAGACATCAGCTTAAATGCAGCCTGAAGAGCAGAGCCCAAAGCGCTGTGCGTTTCTCTTGTATTAGTGAACATATTTGGTAATGCGTTCAACAGATCTTTTATTAGCTGCAAAGACAGATTAAAAGCTGTTTGTGAGATTCACAAGCTTCAGATTTTCTGCTATTTCTAGAAAGCTATATTGCCATAACTATCAATACGAAATAGTTCAGCTTTGATAGGGGAAAACAAAATTGTAACTTTAAAAAATGATGTGCCAAATAAAGTGTAATATTTTTTATAACTAGAAAGTAGCATTACATTTACACATCATGCAGATAGTCTTGAATTCAAACTTTAAAAGGAACTTTCATTTTGAACATTTAACTGCTTAACTGTGATGAGCTAATTTTGAGTAACCATACCTCTTTGCTTTCATGGAGGTTTACTAGTAAGCCATCTGGTGTAGGTAGGAAAATATCTGTAGAGAAAAGGGAAAAAAAGTTAATAAAGAAACAATAACATCAAGATAGAACAAAACATTTCATTTCTCACTGCTGCAACTGCTACCAAATAACATCTACTTTCCTGAGAGATAAGTAACTTTTACAAAGCTTGCCTTATTCAAAGCAAAATTAATTGATTTTCACTTTCTAAGCACCAACTATTCAGTAGATAGCATATGATTATTTTTCAGAAATACATTCCCTATAAATTTAATAAAATTCAACTAATACTGGAATATTCAAGAGACTCAAATCTTTCTGCTAGAGAGGGAAAATATAAAAGTTTCTCAGCTTTCTTGTTACTTACCATCAATATCTGAAACAATCAGCATCTGAGGCTGAGATAAACCTTCTTGCAAGTTGTAAAAATGAACAGTGCTGTCAAATGTTATGAATCCTATTCTTGTTCTTGAGTCTCCAGGCAGCCTAAGCATTAATAGAAGAAACAGACAACTATTAAGCTCTACATTTCTCACTCATACATACGTAAAGTTTTTGCTAATGCTCATCAGATCACTTTCCAAGGTGAAAAGGGAACAGAAAAGGACAGTGAGAATAAGACCTGAAGCCTGAACACAAGTAATACTTCTTCAGTGTTTTCTGAAGAGGTGGTTCATGCACTACACTAGCACATACAAGGCAGTCTTCTCAATCATTCTACAGAAAATAGTGCATTCTGCTCTCAGCTCAACTAGATGACCTTTGTGCTCTTTTGAACCTTAATGATTCTATGATTCTAAGGAAAACCTTTATTTGCTTATGTAGTAACATAATGCCCCTAAATCAAAACCCAGTCTCTTCAGTTCAACATATTTACCCCATGACCCATATTCTTACATATGGCATTACAAACACATGGGATTTTATGATTTTTTCCTAAAAATGAGACTCTGAACAAAGACTTTAGAACATAGCATTTATAAGTGAAGAATTTTATATACAAAAGAAAAATTTTTACGTTTCCTAATAAGATGCTGTGGAAAAGAATTTCAAAAGCAAGGCTTCCATACGATGTGTATCAGTTTTTGAAATGCATGAGCATGGAAAAGTTCATTGGCGCTTGCACAAAAAGCACCAACAAAAATTCCAGATGTTATTCCTGTGAGAAAATGAGGGTAGTACAGAAAACAGCACAGATTGACACAGCTAACTGATCTAAAAAACCCAAACTGATTGAACTGTTCAACATGGCAGCCTCATACTAGCCATTACAACATTCCATTATGCAGCACCTCAGCTGCTTCAGCATCTGAAGGCTGGCTAATCTCTGTCATTTAATCATTTCTATTGTTCTAAGAATAAATGAGCACTCTATATCTCCGTATATATTCTTAGAAGTTACAGCTCTATATTCTTCACAGATCCAGCTTTAACCACAAAAATGGAAAGACACTTCTTACTGGGCTATTTTATTTTTATTACTGCTGTTCTTGCTTTTAAGATGTGAATGTTTCATTTCAGAATCTTGTGAACTTCTGTCCCTGAGGGACAGCTCACTTAAACATCCTATGCAAGTTGTCTTCAAAACCGTAGGTTACTGCAGTTCATAATCACTTATTAGCCAATTTTTAGAAGATTACTTATATTCTTACTTGTCTAGGTTTTCCAGCAATGAATTGCAGACTATTGTCAAATATCCAGCATCCACTGCATTATGAGAGACATCTAAAACAAATAAATATACCGCAGGCTGAGGAGGACGAAGCTACAAAGTAAAAAAAAATCAAATAAAAAAAAAAACAAAAATCATAGTTAAAGAAATGTTAAAGAACTTCAGTCAATAGAAAGGTGACAAAGGGAATATTTAGATTAATGCAAGCTACACATCATACCAAAAAATAAAATGAACTAGCAGCCACGTGAATAAATTTTTTTAAATAATTCCCAGTGGTTAATAATCCTTATTTGCACAAGTATACAACATTGTTTCAGAGCAAAAATCCAATCTGTTAGACTCTCCTTCCAACATTAAACTCAAGCATCAAGTTTTTTTTTCCAGATACAGGATTTACTCTTCTAAACTTACTGGTCTTTCAGAATGTGGACAACAGAATACATTCATTTGTGCTAAAAATAGTCTACTGACAACTACATAGCAACCTCTATTGATTCGTTTCCAAACATCTTGGCCACAGTGCTCCAATTCCATTTTAAAAGGGCAATTTACTTTTGCTGCAGCTAACACTGTCATTAGGAACAGGGCCAATTTCCAAGCTTTGTTTATCATTCCTGGAGACGAGACTACTATTACAGCAATCATAGGTTGATTACTGGTTAGAAACGTAGTAGTAATTTGAACCGAGGTCTCTTGTTATTTCACAACCAGCTTTTCAAAACCTCTTCACAAAGAGGGAAAATCCAGAAACTGCACTGTACCGCAATCAAAACAGACTATGTAATGTTAAACTGCACTGGGTTGAATATATACATTTGCCAAGACTCAAAAAAAGAAAAGCTTTAAGTGTTCTCTGATCTTGGAGTACCTTTATAGGAAAATTACTATACACCACCTGAGCAACATGCCATGTTCAACGCTAACTTCAAGTGCATTTATATTAACATGCAATTTTGCGGAAGCTTACCACAACAATTTATTTATTACCATATAGTCAGAGGAAGCAATGAACTCCACTGTAGAATTTTGGACCTCTGGCCGTTTGTGTGGCTCTCCATAAGATCGTGTCAGAGGATTATACATAAATTCTTCAGGAACTAGGAAAAAAAAAGTTTGCAGAATTCACACGCTTGCTAGCAAATAAGAACAATCATAGAAATGAACACAGACAGATTTCAATAATTAACAGAAATAATATTCGCATTAAGGGTACATGACAAAAAGCATTCCATACATCAAAGTTAAATAAGTAGAAATGAAAAAAGCTTCATTTACAACATAAGCCAAACGTTAACAGAAAGAATGCAAATAATCTTTCACAACAAGCTTCAATCTCTGCTGCTTATCATAATATCTGGCTTAGATTGCACACTGTATTTAGCTGTCATCATCCGTCCAGTTGCACATTACAATGGCAGTCAGTGGTGTAAATTGATTTTATTACACAAGTAAGCAGGGGTAATTTGCTTACATCCTCAGTCTCCCACAGAATTGCAAAATGATTTTTTCTTAAGAAATGCACAATATCTGGCAAAATCCAGATATTTAAAAAACATCTTAAGATTACTATCATTTTAAACTACTTAAGAGTATCCCATGGAGCAATACAATGCAAATACTAAAAATATATTAATACAAGCTGCTTCTGTTACAAAACTTACCGTCATTAACTCTATAGCATAAATTGCATTTCCACCTCCTTTGATCAATGAAAGAAACAAAAGGGTTGATGTATGTCCTGCAGGACCTGCATCTCACTATTGTGCTTGATGTTATCACTGGTAATTGCTAAAACGGAAGAATAGCAAGTAGTTACTAAGATAGCTAATACATTTTATGAAGACCATTATTGTGCAGCACAGTGTATAAAAGCTTCAAAAGCCCAGACATTCTATCATTTTTCATTATCTTTTCTAGACCATTTTCACAGTGTGTAACAATGCCTATGAAAAATCTCTTTAAGATCAGAAGTAATAATTCCACTTGTCTTAATCCAAACTCATTAATCTCAGATGCTACACTATTTTAAATAAAATTAGCTATAATGAGGCTACTGCAGCAAGATTAATTATTAAAGGACAAATTTGTGACTACGGATGCTAAGACAGCAAACCTTACATGCCAAAACATTCACAGGAATAAAAGAAGGCTGTAACAGATAACTTATCAACCTTTTCACGTAATTATAAACAAGCTAGATTGAATGGAACAGCAGCTCGGTCTTAACACAGTTTGTATCTTTCAATCTTGTATTGTGTGTAGCATCTATTGCCTCTATTACTGGCACGATAAATGCTGTCATGTTAGCACTGCCTTTCAAGAAAGCACTGTGAACGCCTTCTCAAAGTGTCCTATAGTTTTGACCCCCACACTCAAAACTTGAATTCAGAGCATCGGCAAAACACCGGCAGACAAATCTTTGTTTGCCATTTCAACAATAAGGAAAAAAAAAAAAAGAAGGGCAAGTCCCAAGCTTTTCCCTTATCAATTTCAATGAGGTAGCAATTTCAAGGTTTAAATTCTCTCTTTTAATTCCCAAACTTTTTAAAACTACTTCTGTTAAATTTAACAATTACATGTCACCATATCTTATTCTGCCTGATCCAAAAAGGATATTAGAATATATTAAATATAATACACTAAAAAAGTAAGCTACTTTACCGTCAGGTCTCTGAAGGGATGTAGCAGCAAACCCAAAGGAAGTTTAGCTTTATTTAACAAAGCCTGCGTCTGTGGAATATTTGTCAATGTACATCGAAATGAGCTGAAAAGAAATAAATGCATTTCATTGAAAACAATTTTTTTTTTTGAAGATACTAAAAACGTGTTAACTCCTGATTTTAAAGAACTCTGAAATTTAAAAAAACCCTATATTTTACAAAGTCAATTTAAAGAGTAATGGAAAAGGAATTAAAAAAATAACTTTCAGAAGAATTGAAAAAGACTGCCCTACATCAATTAAGAAGTTCAGTAATACATATACAGCAAAGCAAACTTGAAAAAAGAAAGAATTGCTTTAAATACAATGTTTAATTTAAAATGACAGGTTTTATTCATTCTCAAAATATTGTTTTCTTTAGTTCCCTTGTTAAAACAAGGAATCAAGCATTCACTAGTCCAAGAAAGCAAAATCTATGTAAGAAAGCAGCAGAAGAGTATCTAAAATACCAAGACAATCAAAACCTTTTTTATTCATGCAATGCAAAGTACTGGACTGATTTCAAATTAGAAGTAGTACTAAAGAAACCCAAAGCGTCAACAGTAGTGCATGTGCCTAAGACTGATTTTGAGATCCTCGTTTCTGACCTATTTTCTGGTGGGAAAGTGCATTGCCAATAGGGCAGCCATATCAGTTAATCTGGAGTAAAGAATATACATCTTTTTCTAATTAGAATTAAAGTGTTTGGGGGGAAAGCTATTTTCACTATACTGAGATGCTCCTGACTTGAAATAGCAGGTGGATGTTAATTGGAGGTAAAATTATTCATCGTAATTGCAGTATTACAATGGTTGAACATACTCAGTTTTTTTTAGTATATTAATAGTACAGTCATCATAGTTTTCTGGAACAAAATCTTACGCAATATTACAAAAAAAATTCATGAAATGGAACTGCATGATGTCAGGGTGTTTTAATATGTATTCTTTTATTTATTTCAAGACAGATAATATAAGGCAAAGATGCAGCAGGTTTCTTCATGGTTTAGTAAGTAAGCTACACTCATACTGCATATAAAGTGTTCTGATGGCAGGACAACATCACATTTTGCATAAAGATGCAGATGATAAACTTATTTTCAAGTGAAGGGAATTATACAAAGATTTCAAAATAGTAGCCTGCTTTAAACTATTTGTAACATCAAAAAATAAGCAAGCCATCACTGAAGCACATAACACAAACCGTATACTTACTCTGGACTGCAGTTTAATTTCCTAAGATCAGAATTCAAGTTCGGCACAGGAGCTGGAACTGAAGATACAGGTAAAATGTTTCTATCCTGTGTAAGGTTTACAGGTCTCAAGCCTTCTGGCTGTTGAGAATGCTGCAGGCTTAACCCTCCTAAGGAAGAGGACAGCTGGTTCACACCTGGATATTGCTGAAAGAAAAAAAACAAAACACCCCAAGAGCATTGCAAACTGATAAACATACAGTCACGTTTATATAACTATCTTACATCTTCTTGTAATTTCGATTCTTCCAGAGCTCTGTTATAAAGCATACCAACAGTGGTTATAACAACAAAACCAAACAAATGAAAATATAGTTTCACAGCAGTGATTTAAAATATGCTTTGTGGGACCAAATTCAAACAATATACAAACTGTCACTGGAAGTCATATATAATCCTTTAAGCTTTCCAGGCATAAAGGCAAGTACCTAACTAGAAAGACTGAGGAGACTTCTTCCCTCTTGGAAAATATTAGTGAAATTCATCCAAATTAAAGAAAAACATTTTAAACATATGTAAATATATTTTAAAATATATGTAAATATATTTTTAAATATAGTAATCACCACAGAAGAGGAGAAAAGGTTAGATTAGAAGGCATCTCAGTTCTGGCAGTCCAAAACTGTCTCATCAAGCAGGGCTAACAAGAATGTTCACAGCCTTGGCCAGGTAAATTCTCAAAGTGCTCAAGGATACAAGACTTCATAGCACAATCTGTTTTAATGCTTCCCCAATCCCATTCTGAAGAATTTTCATTTTATGTGTACAACTGGAATTTCCCCTCCCACACCCAGCAACTTTTTATCCTTTTTGCTGTGTGCCCTTGAAAAGAACCTAGCTCTCTCTTCACTATACAACACCTGATACATGACTGGAGACTGAATTTAAGACGCCCTCTTCTCCGTATGCCTCCTCAAAAAAAAGAGAAGTTCCGAATTTCATAATATGCCTAGGCACTTTTATGTTCTTGCAAGCTTAGGAAGATAAAACTAGGATAAGCCTTGCATTTTTAAACAACTTCAGATTCATTGCGTAAGGTATAAATTAAAACTAAGCTATCATAATAAAAATGACTAACACTTTTTAAAGACATCACTAAGCTGTAACTTTTCCAAATTAATAATTAATGCTCAAGTTAGTGGAATTTGATTTTCCTAAAAATCATAAAAACATAAAAATATGTAGACAAAGCTACACTGAATAATCATCTTCAATTAAAAATTAAGCATTTTCTCTATTTATCATATCTTACATTACCTTTGTAACAAGGGAAGGCCCTGTGGCTACTACATGCTTCCTTAAGGTACTACACTTATGCTCAGTAAGAAATTCTGATCACTGACAACAGTAGTTCTGGTGACATTTGCTTGCTGAGCATTACAGAAAAAGCAACATATAAACATATACAGGTTTGTTTTTCTACATGCCTTCACACACATCTTAGCACTGCTAATGAGAACTGTGTACACAACTGTTTGGGTGTTTGGTGCTCTCTGGTACCAGGACAGCAGAACAGAAGCAGGCAGCCAGCCACATCACGCACCCTAGTTTTGAGGAGCTTTCATCTGGACTCCAGACCACACCTTATTTGTAAGATGCTTCACTGGTGTAAGTGGACCTTCCTTATTGTTTCCATCAATGACGTATAGATCTTTAGAACAATTAACCTTAAAATTGTTGCTGCTATTAATAACTGGATTAATTAATAAAAGCAAAGAGGCTATGCTTAATTACTTGGCAACACACTTCAAAATTCAGTTCTAAAGCCTTCCAAGGAAGTCAGAGCTTGGAGATCAGCATGACGCTCAGCATTTATTCACAAATTATAAACATAAAATGTTAGAAAGAAATATACAGAAAAGACTTCTTGTTACATCAAGTAACTTCCAAAATAAAAATATCAACCTGCGGATAATGCTGAAACCCAGGATGGTGGCTTGGATTAGTGGGCTGCACAGGAGTAGGTGGTGCTGTATTTTGGTAGGCAGGCTGCAGTGTTGGATATCCATAACCAAAGGGCTTAGAAGTTTTGGATGTTTGAGGGGCTGGTGGAGTAGGAACTGGACTGCTGGTCACAGAGCGCGTCTCTGGAAGGACAGAAAAATCCCTCAGATACTCAGTAGAATTTCAATTTCTTAGTTAAGACATCAACTCCTGAATGCATTTTAACAAGCAGCGGTTTTCCCATTTATCATTTTTGCATTATCCAGCAAGATTTTTTTCTGCATTCATCACATATAAATAAACCATTAGCAACTAAGTCTACTGCAGCTGATACCAAAAAGACGTTAGATGGGAAGATGATCACAGACCTGTGTAACTACCACCCAAAACTTCAAGATGTCATTCTGCAAAAAAATAAACAAAAAAAACCAAAAAGAACACCAAGCCAAAAAATCCATAGCTTTTGAAACAAGTTTTTCAATTAAAAGAGGAAAAAACAAAAAAGCCACCCTCATACACTCTTGTACCTACATTACATTCCAGGATTTACCATTGGTGCTTAGTCTCTTTTCCAGCCACTTACGAATACTCTTAGAACGTAACGCTGAGGTTAAAGTACTAATCCCTATATATAGACACAGAGCTTTTCTTGAAGAAATCCAAGTCCTTCCTGCCTATTCCTGCAGCAGAGCTTGGTCTCACGATTCTTACAGGTTAAAATGAAAGCAAAACACAGCCCTCAACCCACAGAAAATTTAACTGCGGTTAAAAAGAAGTAACAAACAACAACAACACTCTTTCAAATTTAATGCATCTGAATATGAGATAAGACAGAAGAATTTAGGCTCGGTAAGATCTGAAGAGAAGTGGCACATGAATCACCCGAAAAAACAACCTCTACGAAACTGGACTTGGTTCAAACAGTTCAGATGGGTGGTGTAAAAACAAAAAGAATAAAAGTTAATCCTGCTATTCCTTGAAGAAAACAAAAGGAATAAGCCATCTCCAGAATAAGTATTCAACAAGACCAAAATGCTTGGTTATTATCTGAAAAATTAAAGTTGATACTCCTGCAGTCATGCCTCTTCTGACTTTACTGCACCAACCAGACCATACAGGGAGAGCAGTATTAAGATTTTAGCTGATAGATTTTGCTTTACAGAAGAACCCATGAACTAAGCAAACAACTGTGACACTTGTAGATGGTCAGACCCCCATAATTAATCCATTATTTATACTATAAAAATATATAACGTAATATTGACTAACATACCGACAAGCACCCTTGCCTCCTGATCCCAAAATGACAGATTTGAAGACGGAGGTAGTCTATTAGATCACAAAACATAAACCTGACATTCCTGATATTTCTAAAGATAAAAATAGGCAGTATACCATCTATTTTTTTTTCAAATCTTCTTTGCATGTAGAAGAATAAAACAAAAATAATCTGATCCAGCCATCTCTGCTAACTGCTATCTTTGGTCTCTCAAAACTTCAGTGGTGCAAGTCAACTATTATCAACTGCAAGCCAACACAATCAAACATACAGCATAACTTAGAGAAAGGTAACTGCTTTCTCACAGAGCATACTTTCAGCATTACCCTCAATATTATGATGGCAAGTATGGCCTGTGATACAGGGAAACTTTTCTTAATTATTGCTCAAACCTCATTGTTAAATCTGTGAGAAGTGATTGAAAAAGCAAGGTTCAATCTCTCAGAAGACTACCCCAGTTCCTGTAAAAGTGAAAGGTAATTCCTCTCACCTGTTCAATGACTGACAAAAGGGAAAAAAAAATCACAGACAGTACACACTTCAGTAAATTTAAACAATTCAGATTCAAATGCAACACAAATGACTCACCTGGATAGCCACCTCCTTCCAGGGCATCATAATTGTTCAGAACAGGAGACGCACTGCTAGTAGTAGAAGAACTATCAAGTGCTAGGGAAAAAACACCAAAAACTTACGTGACTGAAATATAAATCTTTGAGAATTTTTTTTCTAAAAACTCTGGTAAGGAACTGTGAAGATTAAAAAAAGAACCAACAACCACACAACAACAAACACTGTAGCCCTAAGACTTGAAAGCTATTACCACTGCAAAAAGGAGAGAGAAGAAAAGATGAATAATCAACATCTTGTTAGAAACAAACACAAAACAAATGGCAAAAGAGAAATACACAGTAGGACAAAAACAATGCAAAAAAGTTGTTTCAAAAAATTTTTTCCAATTTCGTGTGGGGCACAGCTTTGCTGTGTCCTACTACTAAGAAGTCAAAATACACTTTTACTAGGTCAACAAGATTTACTTAAGAGTTTAAGTTGTTTTTCCTCTGATCAGAAGAGCTTGTTCTGCATTTCAAAAGAATACCAAGAAGATATACACAACTCTGAACACATAAGGCTAGTTCAAGATTTCCCATTTAACCACCACGTCACCAGTTACACATGTTTCTCCATAATAAGCTATACTCACTAAATGAAATCCATCTAGAATACAGTTGCACATAAAAATAAATTGTTCTTTATCCATGGAAGATGATAGAATGAGTTACCAAAAATAATAAATATTATATGCTTCCCAAGTTCTCCCTGGAGGACAACAGAAAGCACACTGACAAATAGAGAAAATAAGAAACTATTTCAAATGCATGCAGGAAATAAAAACAATGCAACTTAGTCCTATTTCTACTCAACAGAAAACAATATCAATAAAAAGCAGCAGCATTTTTGACATACAGACATGTTCTAGCTAAACTACGATCTCAGATACTCTGAAGCACAAACAGGGTCTGCCTAACAAAAGAACATAAATTCCCTTCAGAGTATCCCATATACTTACTGAAGAGCTTACACATAAGGTCTTTGCTTCTTAAGACTGTTGACATTTTTGTAACACTATTCTCAGAATAGTCAGGGTACCAATCAGGACAAGAATTAATATATATCCCACTCTCTCTACTGGGAACTATGTAGTTTACTACAAAAACAATGAGGTGTGCAGTTCCCTGCAGATCAGAAATACTTTTGGACTCTAGGGCAATTAAAAGCATCTAAAATTTCATCATTTTTCCTAAACAAAGAACACAAGAAGTTCCACAAAATTAAATAGCTACCCTATACTTAACATAAGCTCCAACAGCTGTTCATTTATTTTTAGTACTTTAAGCACCAGACCAGAAAATGCTAGGAAAAAGGGAAAAAATGTTACAGAATTAAAAAATAATAATAATTATAGATACTATCTAGACAGAAGTGATACTTACAACATGCTTTTAAGATTACTTAGTTATTTACATCAAAATAACTTAAGCTTTCACACAGTTAGCAAGATAGTCAAAGGTCCAAGTACAAAAAAGCTTTGAGAACCTACATCACAGACAACCAGATGTACAACACACCTGTTTTTTGTAAAACCACTGTCACAGCCTGAGCTAGAAATCTGTTAGGATATAGGTCAACCCTTGGTGACAGGGCATAAAACAGGAAATGTGTTAGTTAGGCAACTTATGCTTTGAATCTGGATGCCCTTGCTCTCTTCTGAAGTTTGAAAACAATGATAGTTCAAAGACTACAAGCTTTAACAGAAGTACAGATCTTCAGAAATTAGGATGGTAGAGAATAAGAACATTTAGTCTCTAGTAAGGCTTGGAAACAAGTAAAAAAAGTGGTGGTAAAAGCAGCTTGGGGCAGGGGGGAGGGTCTTTGGCAAACCTACTTTTCTGCAGAAAACTCAGTAGAAAGCCCTGCACCAAAAAAAAAAAACACAACCAAAACCCTCTATTCTTCAGAAACCAGAGTTCATACAACATCTGCCTCACAACCACCAAAGCAAAATTTTCTTTGAGTTTTCTGTGGAAGAAATAGTTGCCATTCAAGCAACAGAAGACACACTGAATTTGAAAACTAGACAATTCTGACAAATAGACGAAGTCTTGCAGCCAAGAGCCTAGCATTTCAATCAAGCAGGACAAACTGCTTCCTAAAAAAAAAGTAAATGCATTTAGGTTGCCACAAAGCAAGCAGATTAAAACTGAACCTATGTGTCTGAGCTGCAGAGGTGTAACGAAAAAGGAAAGAAAGTAAAATGAAATAGACTAGTTTACTGTCTTAAAAAACCAAAACTTAAAAACTTTCAATATTTACTTTACTACCTTAATTGGAAGGCTTTCCTATACACAGAATGAGTAAACAGGTAAGTGCTGTTTAATATTATAAGTAGCAGCATGCAATTGCTTTATTTGCAAAACAAAGCATTATCGATCTAGAGTTCCAAATGTTGGTATCTTCACGTGGTAATTTAAAACCTACTTCAAATAAAAATACTAAAACTCAGTGAGTCTTCTAAGTTGTGAATATTACCCAATGAGATACATTAAACATCTAATCTTAATAAGAAAAGAAACAAACAGAACATTTGATGACCGCTACCAAACTCCTTTCTGTTTGCAATAGTATTTAATGTTTGGGAAGTTTCTAGTTAACTTGATACATACTGAGTCAAAGTGACTTTCTGTCTTAAATAAAGAAAAATAATTTCAGGGGAGGGAAATATGGAACAAAACTTGAGTAGGAGGGGAATAAGATACTGGTGTAAAGCTAAAGCCAACCTGCTTCCTCATCCTCCTCATCCTCTTCCTCATCATCTGAACTTGATGACAAGGGAGTTGGTGCAGAGCTAGCTTGATTATTAACATATCCACCATACTGCATGCCTGTGAAGTGGAAAGCACAAACATAAGAATCAGACAGACAGGAAAGATGAGAAACAAAAGTCACAAATCATTGCAATAAAAGTGAGAGATATTAGCCATTCCAGAGAAAATCCCAACATGCAAACAGTTGAATGTACAACCCTATACGATCTAGAGAACCAGACCCACAGTTTATCTATGAACTATATACAGCAGAAACAGTTTTTAGTGAGCCAGTGAGGTATTAGTAACACAGAAGTTAGCAGAAAGTTTTGCATCTGTGTAACTTATATACACATAGACTTTCTGCATACATGGTTAACAGCAGTTTGGCCTGGAATGCCTACATAAAGCAAAATATATACACAAATGTGTTCCTTCCCAGGTAATTTTAAAATTATGTTATGAGAGCACTGATACTCAACTTCTACTTGGTGCAGTTGCCCTTTAAAGCAGGAGGCATTCACTTTCAAAGTGTGAATGCTGTCAGAAATTAATGAAACATACTGCTGTTACAACGTATAAGAACACAAACTTACACTTCAGCAACAGGTTGGGTGAAATTTAAACTAGGCAAACCTGAAAACTTACTGTTATTTTAGAAATAGTGCCTAAATTCAAGCTTGTAGACCCTTACTTAAATACTTAAAAATTACCATTCACATTTAAGTTCTGATGACAAATCATAGACAACTCCAAACCATACACATACAATATTTAAAACAAACATATGTGAACAACACACAAAAACAGCACATGCCCATATCACTTAAAAAAGAGTAAAGCACACTGCAGTATTTTATAACGAATACACACTGTTACTAATTAAGTCTAAACATTTCCAAGAACTGTTAAATTTCCTTTGCCATGGGACAGGGTTAAGACAGCTTTTGAAATAGGCTTGCAGCCAGGAAGTGACATACTGAGAAGAAACGTGATTTCCCCTCCCAGTTATCTGGTTAACCACTATGGCGACGTCTAAATCTTCCAAACTCAGGAGTTTGGGTTTTCACTCCCCACAGAAACAGTGTCACCATTGCATTGGAGCGTCTTTTATCTTAGCACTACATAGCATTACAGAAGTAGTAAACAATCTGAAACATCATGGTATTTATTAACCCCAACTCCAAACTGAAACCTACTACATCAACCTTTATTTTAATTAAAATATCAGGTACAAATACTGTTATTTTCATGCTTTTTTTTTTTCTTCATGTAAGCAGTCTCAAAGCACTGCTTCAATTTCACTAAAGAAAAACAGGAGTTGAGGCAAAGGGCATCTATGCACAGTGGGTGTAAAAAGAAAACAGAGCAAAGGTGTGTCACAGCATTCTTAGGAAGCTGTACCTTCCACAAAGAGTTTAGTGCACAAAGTGACTGACCTTATTTCCCTTCATTTAGCACATCACAATCTTACAACTCCAGTCAAGTTTTTCCTCAATGTAAATAGGAAACAATGAAGACAACCAAGGTATAATGTTTTATTCTCTCTGTACTGTTAGCACTGCTGCTTCATGCTTCCATCTCCTGTGAAGGCTACCAGATACACTTGATAATGATGAAAAAAACCAAACAACTTCCTTTGCCCCAAAAGAGACTACACCTGAAGAGACCACACCTTTCTCTCAGGCCTAGGAGAACTCCTGATGAATAAGACAGAGCAATTAAATCATGGTGAAGGAGAAACATCAACTTAAGATCACTGACATGTAAGTAATAAGTAAAAAATCAGAACAGGGATCGGTAATGAAACAAGTTACAAAGTGTAACAGAAACAGAGGTCACAATGAAAGCTTAGCACAGTGTGAGTGCAAAGACAGATTCCTAACAAATATCACAGACAGAGGAAGATGGGAAGTAGATCTACCTGAAAAGGGCATACCAATGCAAACGTTCCAAGCACAGACAAATGAAAGGAAAGGAATGAATTCATCATTCTACTATGTCCCCTTCGGAATCTTTTTGAAATGTTGGGGAAAAACAAACAAATAGACTCGTATTTCTACAACTGTTCCTTTTCCTGTCAATGGTTCATACACGAAGACAACAAAATATGTGAATGACAGTAATTCAGTAATGAGAAACTATGAGGTCATTATGAAGTCTGGAGGCAGGGCTGGCTTAACTCTCACCTTACCAGCTCAGAACATTATTTTTGTTGCCAGCAGTACTACAAATTTCTGCCTTTAGGATTCTGCTGTGTTCTACCAGCACAACTGTTCAACGATGCAAACAAATCTATGAACTGATCTGGTTGAAAAATAACTCCATTTAAAAGTCTATCTCAGATGCAGAAGCCCCTCGTTTGGTTCACAGCCTAGTGGCACAACCAGTAGTTTTTACTATATACAAATACTATTTACAAATAGTAGTTTTTACTAAGTGAACTCTTCTTTCTTAGCTTTGTATTATTTTCAGTTACTTATCAGTTCCTCTCAACAACACAAACACGAGAGTATATAAAAAACACCCGAACAGGATACGTGCACACAAAAGTCCATCTCTAGGATGCCACTTTCAAGAAGATTAATTTACCTGCATTGCATCTGTACAGACATTTAAGACGAAACAGGCTTGAACACATTTTAGGAGTTTTCCCCCCATAAGAACTTACCCAACTAAAACAATTATAATATTTAAATGCTACATAAGAATGCCCGCAACACGGGCTTAAAACAAAGAAATAGACTTGAACTAATGCAAATCTTATTTCCAGAACATTCCCATGTAAACAACGTTACTGCTAGGATAAAAATCAGTCCATTTCATTACTGTATGAGAAACACATGTGAATTTCTAACAACTCAGAAATATTCAGCAGTTATGTTCAATTTCTTCAGTAGATTAATTTCTACAAAAGAAGTTATCACACTTAATTGGTGCTAAAAAGATATTCTAAGAATACATTATGTATTTCAGACTCCTAAAACAGAAACTAATTGAAAAATGTTAAGAAAGTCTTCTAACACTCTACCACATAAAAGTAGAAATTTACTTTTGAGAGACAGATAAATAATTGATTACAATAATGTAAATACAATTAGCTCATCACAAGCACCTGATGACTTAGCTGCATATTCCTGTTATATGCACAGCGCTGGTTGTGAAGAACGCTCATCCAGCTACATACTGCACAAGCCTTAACTTACATATATGATTTTGAATTCAGTGCAGAGTTCAGCAATGACCACAGTGATCTGCATTTAATTCCACATGAACATGTGGTACATAATTTAGAAATCACTGCAGAAGACATATACGTGTGTGTGTATATATATATATATAGTGACAATCTGCTATATATACGTAGCACACTAAGACAAGCAAAGTTAAACAACTAAGTCCTTTTTCTCATTTGCAACAGGATTATGCTGTTTCTTTTGAAGTTAAGCAGTATCTTTTTCCCTAGCAAACACACCTGCAGTATAATTAAATTCTACACAGTACCAAAGCAATCCATAGAACTGTGCAAAAAATCAAGCACAGCTCTGAATTATTTTCCTTAAAACAGTACACTGTACGTAGGTAGCAATGAATAGTTATCTTTGTGAATTGATTCCATCTTTCTCACAGAAATTATTTCTTTAGGTCCCTAACTCCATAGGAAAAAAGGAAGAAATGGAAGAGAAGGAGAAGTTTAGACATGGAGTCAGAGTGCTCTGAAAGTTAAAAATGAAAAGCACTCTGTGGCTGCTGAACACTACAATTTTGAGAATTATTTTGAAGGCTACCTATATCATCTTGTTCTGAATAAAACCAGCATCTACTCCCACTCTGCACGAGTTATTCTTCCATAAGGATTTAAAATTCTGAAATCACCAGAAGAAAACACAGCAAGAAAACACTGCAATAAATTAGATTAAGAATACCAGGAACAGAGATACTAAACAGCCTAAAAGGCAACTCAAAACATCACAGCTGCATTAGCAAGGCAGAAGGCTGAAGACCCACCCTTTATCGATATGTCACCAACATGAGAATAGGAAGATGCTTACTTAAGGGCCTCTCTGTTCTCCCACAGAACTCCTGCAATAGCTTTCCACAGGAGCTTGGAGCTCGCAGCTAGGTATTAAGAAAAGGACTCCACTAGTGCTAGTTTGTATCTAATTTTGCAACAGATCGATTACAAAAGATACTTTTAAGCCCTTCTTCTAAGATACCAGAATTGCAAACAACTTTTTAATGGAACTAAGTGAAGTGCTTTGAAAGGAAGAGACATGCGAGTGACAATAAGGCAGGCAAAACCAGTGATAACAGAAGAGGGAAAAGAAAAGTAAAAAACAAACAGAACCAATGTGTCACGAACACTAAAGAAGCCTGACAAGATGGGAGAAGTCCTCTAAGTGAGACAAATGCAGAAGAGCAATAAAGCTTCCAGCATTCACATCCGCACATGGAACAGCGTAGAGGTCTGTATTATAATTTCCCATCCCCTTTTAGTACCTTCCTGAAGGGCTGAGTCTGGTGACTGCGTAATGGAGGGTGAGGACCGTGGCTGTGAAGAAAGGCCTGGAGCCGGCGTCCTCGCTGAGGAGATCAGAGCAGAGGAAGCAGGTGCCCCAACCCCAGGCTTGGTAAGCTGAACGCTCTGGCTCACAGAGTGTACGGGCTGTGAAGAATCAATGCCACCTGAAAACAACAGCAGAAAGTAGGAACACTTTTGGTTTCTTTTGTAATGACACAAGCAAATACACAAACACAAGCGATTATATTCAATGTTCATTTCACAACAACAGAAACAACGAAGTTCTTCACAGAGATGCCTTCACCCAAGTATTTATGAAAAATATGGCCGTCATTTTTTAATATGAAAGGTTTGTAATGTAAAAGACTCCATTAAAATAACAATGCTCTGACAACCAATGGCAAAAATGTTAGGTAGTGCAACCAAGGTTAAACAGAAGCTAAATGAATGCATTTATATTCCATTTCTCAAACACACTGCTTTCAGGGGTTTCTCTTCCTAGGTAAGAGGAATGTAGGGCTGTCTCCCTGCCCACATCCCTCTCACAAGGAGGAAACTCGCAGGTCATCTGTGTGTGACCAGCATCCTGCCTCTCACAGCTTCCAGGTATTGTGCAGTTTGTTACCCAGCTACAAAACCCTTTTCTAAGCAACCTGCTTCAACCAGCCCCCGAGTACACCACAGAGCTTCTGATGTGTTTTAAACATCTGGACTAGATCTAACCTGCTTTAAAGAAAAAAAAAAACAGATTAATGCTTTGAAAAACTTAACAGTCCAGTTGAAATTCCTATCAGATAAGAACAATGTAAGTTCAATTAAGTTCGTGTTAAACAGAATCACTCTTTGTTTATAAACTGGCAAAAATACTGTATTATCATTTGTTTTAATAACAATTACTTGTTAAAAACTTCTGACACACCAAACTGTTTAAAACAGGAATAATCAAAAAGAACACTTGACCCCAACTCAATGACTCAGCATACCAACACAGAAATTTAGCACAAACAAAATCCAAATGCTTACATTTTCAGCGTTTTAACTCAAAGCACAGAATTCACTGAATGATGCATGTGTAATTTTAGCTTTGCTTCCCCTGCACAAATAACAATGCAGTACATACAACCTTAGACTTTTTCCTCAATAATAGAGCTGATATTTGACAGGACTTTATGTAGAAAGTTGACATCTGCCTCCATTAGAGGAGCAAATGAGGTTTAAAATGACCCTCCTGTTTTTCTTACTCATCTTCAAAATTGGCAGCATACTTTTTCCCATCTTAATAGCACTTTTATTTATAATGCAGCTTTTAAATATAGTGTGCAGTACATATAGTATTTTGCAATAATTACCAAAATCTAGATTAAAGCATTTTTCTCCAAAGTACATGCACACAGCATTTTCTATTCAATTTCTATTTCTATACAATTTCTATTGTACTTGCTGAAACCTGCATTTCCACACAATGCCTCGCAGACTCCTCTTGGAAGCACCAGCATCTGCCATCAGAAATGATGTCCTGGTAGCTACACAGCTTCCTCAAGCAAGATAAATGAGATGACCTGCAAGGATCTGTGATGGTAGCACACTTAGCTTGCTTTAGCAGCAAGAGTTCTGCATGGCATTTTGGTACTTTCCCCACTTCAAGTCAATGAAGCAATACTTACAGGTCCAAGCACTGCCATAAAGCACTCAACATGTTAACAGTGCCACATGCTTCAAGTCGAAAATGGTTTATACTTGAACTAGCTGAAGATCCAATACTCCCTTGCCAGATACTAAGATCCTTATTTTCAGACACAGGCTATCCAAAAATTTCACCCAAAATGATGTAGATCCTTATCTGAATAGAATTAATCTCTCTCATTAAAGTAAGTGAATGTTTTGAAACTTGCAGCAAAAAATCTTTGCTCTCTTCATGGATTTTTTATTTTCTCTTTTTATGGAAGTTGTGAAATTACACATTAAACTTTATTTGGTGACGAGAAAGCTTTGGGAAGCCATGTGTAAAAGTGAGCAAACAATCTGTAAAAATATGTTGATAATTCATCATGAGGCAATCAGCAGTTATGGTAAATTTTCTACCAATATTCTCTTTTTCTTGACTAGGAGCCAAACTACGTCTTGAAACACAAGCACTGGTAAGTTCATGATGGCATAGTACATTTCAGAGACAAAGCTGGACTGATTACCCACTTCAAGTTCCCTATTAGTTTTTCCAGGATGATGCTGGTTAGCCCATACAAGGCTCCCACCAAGGAAGACCTTCATTATGCTGCAACAAATACAAAACCCCATCTCAGTGATACAACATCCTCTGTACTTCCCCTATAAACCTTCATTTATGAATGCTAACATTTCATTCATGCCTTTCAACCACAAAGATACCCTGCACTAAAAATCACCAAATGATTCTGAAACCAAATCCAAATTTACAAAAGCCTTGCACCAGAGTTGTATAGTTAAAGGATATGCTACAGAAACAATCTTTGGAAATGTGTGAATCAGAGGTAAACTGTCATTTTTCCTATACACTATCACCAGAAGTTTTTATTTTCAACTTGAGATCTAAAGTAGCAGTTGAAAAAGTTTACCACAGTAGTACCATCAAGTTTTCAGAAGAGATTAGAGATCCATCCGTCCTGAGTTGCTACAGCCATGATCTTGATCGTTTCCCTCCCCAACTTGGCATTTAATTCCTATGGAGGGATTTACCATCTCCTTGCAGCATCCTATCTCCACAACTTTCCACATCTCAGCTGCAGTTATATATACAGGATTATAACATTCCTACAGGAGTGAGGCAGCAAGGACTTTAGATCCCTATCTGAAATATGGAGAAAGACATGCATGAGGCCAAGAAATTCAAGTGTCTCCAAGTCAAGCTGCCTGCCTAGGATTACAGCACAGGAGAACAAGATCCATAAAGCAAAGAAACCCATCCCATACACCCTTTGGAGTTTTCCCCTCATCAATGGGAGGAGACTCCAATAAAATGCGGGCATCCCGACTGACAAGACACTCAGATCCACACTGCCTGGATAGTACCAAGACAATCAGAATTTCAACTGAGATAAGCTGGAAAAACAGTAAAGAAAGCTACTGACCTAGAAAGACAGAGACCCTGAGCAATACAGTGTGTTATTTACATAGGACAGCACTGACCTAGACAGATATATACTGATAATATTCCGCAGAAATACAGAACAGAAAATTAGGAAGACAAAAAGGCTTCTTGGTTCTCCATGAAAAGTCATAAACACTCGGGAATTTCAGCATATTTTAAGCAATTTTCAAGCAATTTTTCACAGAAGAGACTGAAACTGTTTTCTGTCACTGTTTTCTTCCTGAATATTTCATCCTCCCTGCTATTCTCTGGAAAATTTCTTTCTATGAAGTGTTTATCATTTCCTTAGATTGCTAGCACGTTGTACTCTTTGCAAATATGTACAAAAACTGGCAAGTCATTTTCAAGTTTCAACTTGTTTTTTTGTTTTTAAGACAGCCAACACTTCGAATTCACTATTTAAAAATACTTAATCTGATTACGATAAAACTGCATAGAGAAATTCAGAAAGCATTTCAGTGCCCTCAAAAGCAACTCAATTATGCCAAGAACAAACAAGAGTTTGGCTTCTGCCATTAACCTGGCAACCTATCAGTGTTTTCAATGCATTTTAAGCCAAAGACATTGAATTTTGTACTTTTAAAACAACAAAAAACCCAGCAAGCCAACAAAAACAAAACAAAAAACCCACAACATTCCAACTTCATTAATGATGTAATTCCGTAAAATTAAATGAGAGGCTGGAAGGCCACAAATCCTACTTGGGTGGCTGGAATTACATCTTTATCTAATGGAATTATACGTGACAACTCAATCTGATGAAACACCTACAGCTACCTATAATGTACTCAAATACTTGCACCAATACCACAGAAAGAGTGGGACCATGTTAGCTCAGGCTTGACTTTTTAAATTACTGTGAAACTGCACTAAAACTGCTATTCAAGCAGTATTTCGTGCCGATGTTCCCAGTCATCCAGATTGCTTTCCCCTCAGTCTGCTACTGGTTGCTACTTCAATCCGCTTTCTCCCAGTCAGCAAACAGAATCGCTTCTGTGTTGAGTTTCAACCTAAAAAATGGTTCAGATTGAAAAGAAGTTTTGCTCCAAATAAATCTCAACAGAGTTCACTGTGGAGAGAACTCTTTGAAATTTAAGCTTGATACTGCTACTAGTTCTTCAAGGACGTGTCATATGTCAAGCTTAACGAGGGTAGATTTAGGTTGGATATAAGGAAAAAATCTTATACAGCAAGGGTGCTGAGGCACTGGAACAGGCTGCCCAGAGATGCAGTTGATGCCATGTCCCTGGAGATTTTCAAGGCAAGGCTGGATCAGGCCCTGGGCAACCTGATTCAGCTGTGTATGTCCCTGCTCACTGCAGAGGAGTTAGACTACATAACCTTTAAAAGCCCCTTCCAACTCCAAGGATTCTGCGATTCTATAATCTCAATCACTCCCTTAGAGCACACTGAATGGCTCAGAAGGAAAGCTATCCATGCCTCATAACGTTCTTCACTGTCTGGCCAGATTCACTGTCTCACCCATAATACAGTCCTACTTAACAAAAATAGCTATGAACTAATAACAGAAAAGGAAGTCAAATTAATATGCATTTAAACAAAAGACTTCTGTAAATTAAACTGCAAAGTCTGAACATAACAGTTTTCAAAAGACAAATGCAAATCCCACTATTCTGGAAGGATACTGAACAAATAATAAATGATTTTAATGCAACCACTGCAGTATCCTTTGAAGAATACCTGAATTCTGTGAACTTCAGCTATTGGTTCTATACTGAAGATAATTCCATTTTCAGATGTACTTTTAAACCTTTAGTCCTTGAAATAATTCTTTTTATGCTTAGCCTTTAAACACCACTATTTTCAGTAGCTTTGTCAAGTCCTCCCCTTTCTTCTTCTTCTACTTTTTTTTTTTTTTGGAACAGTATTTTGTTTTGTCTTTGAAATACTAAGTAATCACGCAGAGAGTACCATATAGAGGCAGAACTCACATCTCCCAAAACTGAGCTGAAGGATACCCCTCATAGTTTGGAAACAAAACAATACTGAAACATTGTCAACCCTGACACGTACCGGATGAACTTGATTTAAGATAAGCTGGTGCTCCTACTCAAAGCTTTACCATCATCAAAACCATGTTCCTTGGTCTTAAAAAGCCTCAGCTACAAGCAACTCCAAAACCAATTTTGATGCTTAACTATAATCTGAAATACCTGGCATAAAGAAGGAAACATTCTACAGCTCACTAATACCCATCTCATCAGAAAACTAACAGTCTTCCACAGCTTACAAGTCAGAACTGTATCAAGTCAGAACATTCCCAGTATAGAAGGACAATCAGAATTTTCTTCCACACACTGTTTAGTTAATACAGATACAGAAGGAGAGCGAAATGTTTCATTACGTAGGCCCTCCTCACACACATCCAATTCCTTCCACTCTTCCTACCCTATGAACTCGCAGTCACCTTTCTCACAAAGCAGCAGAAGCTAAAGCTACTAGCAGGGACTGAGCATACTTACCTTCAACTGGCACTCTCCACACCTCATTCTCTACTGCTATAACAATGCTAAAATAACATTGCTGTTCATTAAAAAAATAATAAATCAGCTACAACCACCTAAATAGCTGTCACATGCTTCTTAAAAATAAAAACAAATTAGCCCCAAACCCACTTAGGTTTCTGAACTGTCTGAAGAGTGAGTGTGCATGTGTTTACTTAGGTAAAAGATGAAGAACAAGCTTAAGTCATAACATAAAAAAAGTCTAGCCATCAAAAGAAAAAAGTATATTCACAATTAAGAAATTGCATCCTCCTATAAAACACCGAGAAAGACTTCCCCTCTAAGTTTCTAAAAAACAAGCAACAAATAACGTTTAAACTCCCCCAGTAGTGTCTTTTTCTGTAACTCTCAATAGAATCATGTCAGCGGTAGCATTAGCTGCTATTGTGAGGCGTGTGGTAACCAAGTGAGAAAAGTTCCCAGAACTGGTAAGGATAGAAATCAAAACTATAATATAGAATTTCACAGAATGATCAAGTACAAAACAACAAAAGCATGGGATTTCTGATGTTTCCCAAGAGCATCCCTTAAATAACACCGTACCTCTGTTTACTTGGTTGTTTACTTTAGCAACCGATCCAGTGACATTCTTGCTGAGGTTGTCCTGAAAGGACTGAGCAGATGAAATAGTTGATAATGTAGAGTTATATCCCACAGGAACATGCTGTTGAAGTGAATGAGGTACCGACGTACTCTGGCTAGAATATGTGCTTGTCGCATTGAACTGTCCGGCCGCAGGAAGGCTCTGAGAGGTAAATGCCTGCCCATACATGCTGCTAGTAGCTGCAGGAGGATAGGAAACATTAGCATACACGGCACTAGAAACTACGGGCATGGCGTAATGATCAGAATTAAGGGGAAATCCCTGAGATGCAACTGAAGAGCTGACTGAAGTGTTGTAGTGATCACCAAATGCAGAATATGACTGCTGTGCACTTGTATGCAAGTAGGATCCAGATGGTATTGCTCCTTGAACGGGTCCTTCAGTCAACCCCGCTGTACGGGGAGGAGTTTTGTTGTAAAACTGCTGTGATTCCCGGGTATTCAACACATTGGTTCCCACAAGTGGTGTCATAACATTTTGTGCTGGTGCTGAATAGTAAGGAGATTGATAACTGGCTCTATATTGATTATCCAAAGGTGATGAAACGGCTTTATTGGGCACTTGGGAATAGTGTCCTGAGGGTGCACTGTAGTTCGGAGGATGCGAGCCGTAGCCAGCAGGGAACTGCATTTGACTCTGCACAGGACCTGAAATGAAGAGAAAGCATCTCATGTATTAAAGGTGCGTCTGCTAGCAGTGTGAATGTACTCCGTACTTTTTGTAGCTAAAAAGCAATTCGTTTAATCTTGTTTTCTCTCCATGTATTTAAGATAATGTCCATCAGCAGAACAAGATGAATGAACCAAGTTACCACATCTAAAATCATTTGCATATACACAGACGTAACAGAAAACCAGAAAAAAGATCTCTTCCATTACAAAAAAAAAAAAAAAGATGCCTCTACTTCAAGATCTCTAGGCATCAGAATTGTATTTTGATCATTTTAAGAAAATATTTAAGTAAATAATGAGCAACAGCAAGCACTAAACCAATATTTCAGTATCTGAATACAACAACATGCCTTCAAGAAACTGACTATGGAAAACAAAAAGCTGCAGCCAAATGTATATGCTAATATATAAAAACATGGCTATTTGTCTCAATAAATCCCCAATGTGGTGATCAAGATAAAATGCTTCAGAGCAGTTACGTTTTTCCTTAATACATTTTTTTTGTATTTACAGAAACCATCATTTTTATGAAAACAGATTAGCTGACGAGGCACTTCGGTTTACTGCCTGATACTTATATCAGGTGGAGGAAGTGTTGATATCAGAGAGTTTCAGCTGTCCCAGCTAACAGCTCTGCAGCATTACAAGTTAATTACATACCAATCCAGCAAGGGTACATGCTGACACACCAAATATTAAGTAGATCCAAATTTTATTTACTTATTATTCAAACTGATCAATGGTAAATATCAAAGTCTCTCTTAGTTTCTTTTCCCAAGCCCTAACTTCTGTTTTCTAGTGAACCATGCCTGCATTCCCCTGGATTATTTCCTTTCTTAAAATCACCATGCCCTGCTGCTTACATCACAATGCATGACGTTATTTCCCAGCACTTGGTGAACTGCGACATGCAGCATGATACTGTGCCATTCAACAGCAGACAAGAGATCAGAAATTCATCTTTTTGCCTCCTTATTTTGACTGTGTCAATATGCGAGTATTACTTCTCCCATGTATGCTTCTCTCGAAGAATGAAGTTTTGAAGTCACCACTGTCAAAGTAACATCCAGGTGTTTTCTGACTAAGTTGCAGGGTAATCGTAATAATGACTTGTTAATAGAATCCTGTAAGCAAGGAGCCAAACATCCAAACATACTTTCTGATCAAATTAGAAGTGCCTCTTCATAAGCAACAACCCAAAACTCTGAGTAGAAGCAGCTAACAAACAACAGTAATGCAAGAGTGCTGGTTAAAGAAACAGGAAGGCCCTAGGGGAGAAAGCATTGGAGATTTAAGTACACAACAAAAAGACAAACAGTTTTGAAGAGAATGTAATTGTATGGTCCTGATTCACTGTTATCATGAAGTGGAAGCTACCTTATAACATTCTGTAGTTTATCCTCTAGAGAGAATAATTTTCCAGTTAGTAACCCACTGGCAACTACAGACTATGCTTATGTGAACTTGAACAGCAAAACAAACTCAAAAATACACAAATCATTTACATGAAGGCTTACTGCTTTCAGCAGGTATGCCACTTAAGGCGGCAAGGAAGCACATTCCGTACATTTGTTTTACTGTGTTCTGGTATGCTGAATAAACCAACTGAGCACGTATAATTTAGAAACTGGTTTAGGAGCACCTCACTTTAAATAAACATATATCAAATCACCTTGTAAAGCCTGGCAGTCTCTAGCTCTAGTTTAAAAGAACAGATTTGATAGAATTACCAGTACAAAATACCAGTCTCCACATCACAGAATGCCCAAGTCATCTTCATTCACACTTGCCAACAGAAACAGCTATTACCAGTACAAAATGATACAAGAGCACACAGGAAAACCCCACAAAGTCAAGAAAGACACATCTACGATCCTCTGGATTTCAAAACCCTTAGCCTCCGAAAGGATGTTGTTATTTTAAGATTATCCCCATCATCTGAAATTAGCTTTATATTCATTTGATCATAATGAACATGAATAGAACGTAACTTGCAGCGCAATTAGTAGCTGAAGCTTTTAATGACGACTAGATAATTGAGCCACTTTCAACACGGGAAATCTGGGTATATTTTTGGTGTCATTTTGTAATCCGGATAATTGCATGTCCTTGTCCTGCTGCTTCAGGCAGTGCACCTTCCTTCCCAAACACCTGACAGCTCCCTTTCAAACATTCTGTATGAGGAGGTGAAAGCCTTACCTGCACACTGCAAGCATACTGCTAATGTGCCATCTCTATAGCAGCAAGCAGGGAAACTCTCCTGCCATAGACAAATCAGTACCTCATAATGTTGCAACACGTAAGCACATGTGCATTAACAGCTGGATGCCAAAAGCCTTAGCACTTTTTCAGAGAAAAAGATTACATTTTCTCACCTGAATAATTCAGCCTTCTGCCAAGCACGTGTAACCTACAGACTCTGAACGGAAGCTGCATTTCTAGCTAAGTTTCCTGCAACTTTTAGCATCTTTATGCACCTGCAGAGGGCAGGCAGCGCAGCTCCCTTGGGTATCTCTTACAGGAGGGACAAGGGGCAGCACTGCCCTGCCTAGTTCAGCTCTGTAACTGACCCAATTGTAACTACCCAAAAGACCTAAGAGGGATGCAAAACAATGCTAAATGACCTGATAATTAAAATGATAATCCCAAAATGCTAGCAGAGATACCAACTGTATTTTTTTTTAAACCAACTACTTGCAGATAATATTAAACAAAGATCTTCTAGAGAAGCAAGGGAATTCAGCATAGCCATCCTCTCAGCATTAGAAATGTCAATACATTAAGCTGTTAACAATGGCTACTGGAAAAAATACACTGTTTTTAATACTGATTTAACAAGCAATACTTTCTTAAGCTGACATTCAGAGTCATTCTCCTGTTACATATAAAACCACCTGCAAAACAACTATAGTAATTTTGAGCCTGCAACACTTCATTGAGAAGAACTGTATCTTAAAGCTCCTGATGGAAGAACAAGAGGCCAAACAAGATCCTCTTTGTTTTTTAAACACTGAATTTAAGAATAGAATCAAATTGAGAATACTGAGAAGAAAAAAAAGATAAAGTATGAGGTTGTTTTCTTTCATTTTTAACCTGAAGTTCTGCTAAAATCAATGTCCCCAAAGGTCTCAAATGAATGTGGTTACTAGATTGGGCAAATCCTATTAAAGACAAAGTGGATCACCCGCTTTGCTAGCGCTGTCCATGCAATGAGCTTCCTTCTGCAAAAACAAAAAAAAAAATCAGCCCTGCTTTCATCAGTTGCAAGCAATTTCAAAAGCTTAACCTGAAAAAAATCCAGGTGTTATGAAATTAAAACACAAAGAGCACTCCAAACGTCTGCAAGGACACACAATAGCATGTTTTACAGCCAATACAGAACTAACCACATTCACTGAAGTAATTTACATTTAACTGATGTAACATCAAATTCCAAATTAATCTTTGTGAAATTTAGTTTCTGTCTGATAGAATGGAAAGTTCTAGTACAGCCTTTTTCTGTTACTATTCCCCCTCACTATTCCTTCTATTACAGTTATAAAAAGTAGCTTCAAGTCTTGTGTTACATTATGTAACTTCAGAAAAGTAGTACTTAAAAGACTCATAGACTAATTTAGGAATTTTAGGCTGCTGGTACTAAAATACATGAAGTGACAAATTCACAGGTCTGGTCTACAAATATATATCATGGAGCAATACCTTAATATGGAAGCCAAAGGTAACAGGAGTAGTTAGCAAGTTACACAATAAAGATGAAACAACTGCTGAATAATATAAACTTCCCAGAATTAAAAAAGCAAAAACATCCATTTGACTGACAGAAGATGACTACAACGTGGAACTAACTAATTAAAATAATAAGCACTACTGAGAGTTACTTAAAATTGCTGTTTCATTAGGGCAAAAACACGAGAATGAACAATAGTTGGTTTCTGTTTGTTCCTGAGAAACACCTCCAGCTCGCTGCTGATGGGGTAAGCGAGCCCTCATAACGTTGTGCTTTTATTAAAAGCCACTCAGGATGGAGTTTTCTACCTAATTTTGACAAGACTCAGCGTTACAATATTAAAGGTCGGCGAATGCATCCGCAGCAGCGGTTTCTCCCTAAAGGGCACAATTGAACTACGTGCCTCATCACTCATCACGCTGCCTCATCTGCCAACTTACTGGAAGCCTACTTGAGAAACCGATCACCCAGCTACCCTTCAGACACAAGGCACATCCACAAGCGAAAACCCTGTAGGTCGTTACCCCTGCGCAGAACAAAGCCTGTACACACACACACCAAAAAACAAAAAGCCGGATTATGACATAAGTGACTTAAAAAAATTAAACCAAAATCGCCACGAACTCAAACACATTTAAGCACGCGAGGTGCAGAACAAACGCACGCCCTCCCCGCCGCCGCTCCCCGAACCCAGCAGACTCCGCGTTTCCTCCCAAGTTCGCCCCGCGTTCCGGCCCCAGCCCGGAAAGGACGCGCTCGGCTCGGCCCGGCCCGGCCGGACCGCAGGCCCCGACGAGCGGCCCGCCCGGCCCCGTCCCGAGCACCGCGGCCCCCGCGGCCCCTCCCCGCCCGCCGCGCTAGGCCCCGCGCAGGCCGCTCACCGTTGTGGCAGCGCGGCGCGGCGCTCGGAGGGGCCGCGGCCTCCCGAGAGCCGACTTGCCCGCCCGGGTAAGCGGCGACGGCACCGGCGGGCCGCGGCGGCAGCCCGGCGGGCGCAGACATGGCTTCTAGAGGCGCTGCCTCGTTCCGAACCGCTCCTCCTCCGCTCCCACCGCCGCCGGGGGACACCAGCGGGCGGAAGGCGGCGGACACCCCGGGCCCGAGCGCCGCTGCCGGCCGGTCACGCCTCCGCCCACAGCGCTCCCTGGCGGGGCCTCCGCGCGACGCGGCCGCCGCGATCCCGCCTGGCCCCGGCGTGGCAAAGCTCCTCCTGTACAAACTATTGACTCTGTGTCGTCTCAACGGAAAGCGTTGGTGAGCCTGCCCTGCTCGCCGCTGCCGAACGAGCTGCACCCAGTTCCGTGCTCCCCACATTCAGTGGCACACCGAGCCTCTGCCGCCGCTCAAACTCTTGTGTTTGGGCTGCAAAGGGGTCCCTACATCCTGGTGGTCGCCGTAGCCATCTTAAAGATCGAGGCCAACAGCCTTGAGTCACCTTGACTTGCTACAAGTGCTTGGGTGACTCCACCCCTGCCTATGCCCTGTTTTTCCTTCTAGTTATTATCCACGTTTGCCCTTAAATAATTAACTTGGCCACTAAATTAAGCTTATAATCCACATCTGTTACCATTACTTGTTCAAGCCACGGAATCAAAGAACAGTTGAAGTCTGAAGTAAGCTTTAGGATCACCCAGTCCCACACTCCTGCCCTGACTGTCCCCCACCAGATCAGGCTATCCACAGCCACCATCCAGCCTGGACCTGAGTACCTCCAGGAATGAGAAAGCATGCAAGTCATCCTTAAATATTGGAGAAACTAACTGAAGCAGTTCTAAAGTTGTTCAGCCTGCATGCCTGGAACACTGTGCAGAGATGTCTTGCACAAACCTCAATTAGAACTTAAGCAATGTGGGATCTGTCTCTAAAAATGGTTTTCTTTCTACATCTTAATAAGATACAGCAAGAAATAGTGGGCTCAGAATGCAGCAAAAAGCAGGTGATTATTAAAAATCTTTTGCCTTCAAATACTAGGGGGTGACGTGGAAATAGTATGATGTTCCTGTAGCTGAAGAGCTCTAAACATGTTAGACTTCTGCCAAACAGAAATGGGGCAGGGAGAGCCCCACTACCATCCAGCTTTGGATCAGACCAACTCTTAAAGATCCTCCCAAGGCTACATTGCTATGATAGGATGAACAAGATCCACTGTTCAGTCCTGTTCTTAGGAACCATCCTCCATCCCCAAAAAGTATTTTTATGAAGTATACCAGAGCAAATTCTTCAAAAATGAGGACAATTACTTTGTTCATTATCAGTGGCATTTTAGAAGGTGCATGAGTGCTTTGTTGTATTTCTACTGATTTTGGGCTCATGGGAAACTGTATTTTAACAAGTGTATTCCCATTCCAGGGACTCATTTCTCCAAGTACTTAATTTTTCTGTGAGCCCATAAACATATTTGATATTGTAATCTATGTAAGAAACTGTAACAACTGCTTTAATATTTCAGTACCTGATCAAACCTAAGGGAATACATTGTTGTGCTAATACATTATGCTAAAAGTAAAAAGAGACAACTGGGATTTCTTCCATAGATTTGCATGCTTTTTGCAACATTTTACAAGGTTCAATTAGTTTTTTTTTTTTGGTTGGTTGTTTTTTCTTTTTTAAGTAATTACACAGTGGTTAAAGCTATTAATTCCCAGAAAACCTAGATATATTGGCAGATAGAGCAAAATCCTTAATGGAAGTCTACCATTAACTCAAATCCATTAATTTTACTTTTGGTCATTCGTAATGAAACTAAATACATTAGCAAGGACTGAGTTCTAATACAGTAAATACTATCACATAGCAAATAACACACAAGCTATCTCACTGAAGCTGTCACTTCTGCTTAACTTAATAAAACACTTATGGAAGAAACAAATTCTTCATATCTCTGGGGAGTGAGAAAATGGCCATACAGACTCTACCTACTTGCACAACAGCAAAAAAAAATAATCAAAACTCTGTAATTAGTGAGTCTATGATACCGTACAGTCAATAAAGATACAATGCAGTATAGTTAAGCTAATATTTTCCAAGTCATAACTAAAAAGGCTATTATAGTTAAATGCTTACAAAAAAAAAAAAAAGCTAACCTCTGTTCTAGGCTCACAGAATAACCCTAAGGCAAGCAATCCCCAGGAAAAGAGTTTTCCCTACCTGCAGTCAGCCCTTAAATGGGATCTAGGAGAGGTGCAGCCAGGCTCCACCCTTTCCAGTCACACAGCTGAATTGTCTTCACCTGTGCTCCCCTGGCTGACTCAGTACTTGCCTCAGGTGCTCAATCAGTGGTTCAGGCCGTGATTCAAAGTTCCATATCCTAACAAATATGCATTATGCATTTTCCATTGTATTGCTCTGAAATTTCCTTGATACGCATGTGAATGTCTGCAGAACTCTTATTCTCCATTTAAAACAATAGGAATCAATCAAATCAATAATTGTGCACTAATATGTAAACTACTGTATTTAGAGATTAGATTCAGCAGACCTAAGCATCTTTACGCAGTAATCAGAGTAACTTCATTTTAATTTGGAAACTTTATGTCATGGGAAAGAAAGTGTTACATATTCCTTTGACCAGCTAGTAAGGCTTAATTACAGAAGTGGAAACGCTAAGTCACAGCCTGAAACAGTTGACTGAGCACCGGGTGGGAAGGCAGGGCCAACCCAGGAAAGCCCAGGTGCATGCAATGTACCTGAGTGACGGAAGGGGAGGAGCCAGGATCCATCCCTTCCCAGACCTTATTTAAGGGCTGTAATGGCAATAGGGCTATTTGTTGTTGGAGATTCTTGTCTATCAGAGGCCTTTCAGATGTGTGTAATTAAAGGTGAATAATTCTTTCTTCATGTTACTTTTGTATTTGGACTTTTTTGTTTTATTTATTTTTTTCTGTTTGTTTGTTTACTTTCACCTAAGGACTTTGCCATTCTATTTTTTTTAGTCCATTGTTATTATGGTATTTTCTATTCTGTTATAGCTTTTAGTAATTTTACTTTAACTTTTGATATTAGGAAGAGGGCTGCTTTGTTGTTCATGTTTGTGGTAGTAAAACATGCAAGTGTGTGGAGTTTACATGGACCTGTAAAGTAGGATGTTAAGTGTTTTTTCTTGAAGAGCAGGATTTATATATCTAAGGAGGAAAAATCTGAAACTAAAATCATTTTAAGTCAAATTAAAGACATTGTTGACCTTTAACAAAGCTAAGTTAAGTCTTCTCTAGTTTACCAGAATCGGAGTGCTAAATTTAGGGGCTTTTATTGTTTTAGTTATTAATACATTGTTGCTAGTCACTATTATTCACTAATACATTTTTAATATTCAAAGGTCTGAAACTTAACAGAGGAAGGGAAAACAGTTATAATACAGTTTAACTTTCTTACACATGTGAAAATTTACTTTCCATGAGGCTTATTTTCTTCACTATTTCAGTTATGTTACTCATTCTCTTTATACCTGATGGTAGGCAGTGGATGAGAACTTAGTTTTATAATCTATAATTGTCTCTTCTATGTCTGTTGCTTCTAGATATGTGCTTGGGTATGGCTTATAGTTAATGGAGTGTGATTGTACAGCCGCTGTTCTTCTTATGTCACCTTAAGACTCCAAGGTAACTTATCATTCTTGGCTTAGTAGAGAATGGGGCTCTTCTCTGTTTTTCTGATGCACTTGACATTTTCAGGATGTCTATACAAGATCTGAACAGTGGTAAATTATTTTTTTCTGTGTGTTTGTACCTGTAATGCAGAAGACTCAGAAAGCAATGGAATCTGCCTGACTATCTTTTCATTAGTTCTCAAGAGGCTTATCTGTGCATTCTACAGAGAAAGCATCATTACTTAATATGCAGAGTACTCCATAAAGAGGACTGCTACTGCTAGTAACATAATAGTTGTGCTCCAGCTAGCTGTGACTACATTAGCATCAACAACAGTCTGGTTATATCATCCTAGGGTAGCGATAATTGGTAGACAACTTAGTTTTTCTCTGGCTATGAGCTCTGCAAACTGCTCTATCTGGTAAGTGCTGGATATGGTACATGTTGCAGACTTAGTCTGAGAGGTTACAAGGCTAAATGTCAGAGCTGTTATTCCATCTTTTAACATAATAATGAGTCTTCTGTGTTTTAAGTCTTGTCTTTGATTTGTTTTTTTACAATACCTTTTCAAATCAGGAAGTGACATAAATTCTTACTTAACTAGATTCTCTTGACTGGTAATTATGCTTGGTAAGCCTCTTGAGTATGCAGCGTAGGAAAATAAATGTATCTGTTTCTACTGTAATAATCCTCAGTGGTTTCATCAGCTTCATGGTTCAGTCCTCAACATTAATACTTAGAAATCACCAGACATGCTGTGGCTAAGAGAGAACCTGCAAGTCAACTACATACAGAGTTCTAAATATTTTCATGGTTTTTTAATGAAGGGAAATTCTACATACAAGATTGTGTGAGCTTAGGAGGCAGCTAAACAAAGGAAGGAGAGTCTGATGTATTTTTGTTGCTAGTGTGCCATGTGACAGCTGTAGAGGTGTAGCTATGCTGTGATCCAGACAGGCTGAGTTTAAGCTCATGAAAGCTTTCCGATCTTGAGCTATTAAAGTTTTATGTTTTTCTGGTAATTTTTATAAGACCTGTAAAACTAATAACCCCCTGAAAGATCTGTTGCTCTCTGGCAGTTTGATATTTTATAGGTTTTCCATTAAGGTGGAACAATGACTCATCTAAATCATTGCAGTTCACTTCTTTCTCTGCTGGCTCCAGATGTGCTACTTCCCCCCATAGCTTATCTTGCTATTACTTCTAAAAGATCAATGTGGTGGAAATATGTGAACCCATGTCTAAAAGCAGTTGATTTTTCTAGATGTCTACAGTACTGACTCCTTCCGTATCTTGACCTGGGTGCTGTGAAACCTATAGACTCAAATCAAAAGATGGTTTATTCCCTACAGCACATGACTGCATGAACACCATTATGTACACTGCAGGTCTAGAGCAGCTCGTGTGAATGGGGGCAGTAAGATAGGCCCACGTGAACCATAGAGCAAGCCATTCAGACTGAAATAGAAGATAATTAAACCATTCAAGCACCATTAAAACTTAAAAGCACCATGCTGTGAATTAGCAGCTTAATACTATAAGCCTCTGTGACTTTGCAGTGATGTCTTAGAAACTCTAGTTTTCTGTGTACACTTGAAACAACATAAGAAGCTGGAGTTGCCTGTATACTTATCTGCAGAGACTGCTGCCCTCTGCCACTAATTGAAAAATTCCTCTCCCAAGATGTTTTGGTAATATTTTAGAAGTATGTCATAGCAATTAAATATAATATACTGTAATTGATCAAGGTGAGATCCTGTGCTGACTGCCTTGTTCTCTGCTGTGGGGCTCACTATGGGTAGGGGCCTAGCATTCCATGTGAGTAAGAAAAAAACATCATACTTTTCAGTAATGGTAAGCAATTTATTCTTTCAGTATATTCCAGGTTGTATACACATGGTATCCTGCTAAATGCTACTTATTTAAGATCACACTTACTAATGAGTAAATATCCACGTTTTTCAACCAAGTTTCATTAGCTTCCACTGTACAGAAATGGAATTAGTAGAAAGCTTTTGTGTTACAGCAATAGAAAGTGATTATACAATGCTGCAGTCAGGAACTATAATGTTATATATATGAGAAAAACAAAAAGTAATGATATCATTGCCAAGCAAAAAATAGCTAAGAGTATTAATGTAGAAAGGCATATTTGTTTAAATCTTTTCAGGTAGGTAAACTGCCCGCTTGAAGAAACCTTTGGTGTTTGTTTATTTTGACAGCCTTAGTAGTCTTTATCTTGTAACTGTTTTAACTATGGCCTATCTATTCTAACTTCTTCCCAGCAGTCACCTCTGAATCCATATGTAATGTGGCACAGAAGTAAATTATCTCTGGTATTTTTATATTCAACTTGTGTTGAAATAAGCAGTGGCGCTATAGTTTCAATTTCTCTTAATAAGGAAGGAGTGGAGTAAGCACTGCTTTTAAGTACATCTTTTGCTAATGTTGCAGTTTACTATCTGGTGGCATAAAATAGTGGAAGTCAGTGGTTTTCTTTGAATGAAGTGCCTACCATATTTTTCTAACATAAAGTGCAAGTTTTCATGTGTAAAGATCAGCTTACTTTTGGTGTGATGTTTTTGCTTTGAATAGAAAGAAAAATGGGTCTTTCCTATCTTCTAAGAGCAGCTTGTGCTGTGCAGTTTCACCTTGCACTGGAAATAGTGCTGGAGCAGATCACACCTGTAGGAACAAAGGGGAGCTTTTATTTATGTAAGACCATGTGGTACAGTCTGTGGAACTGTTATTTGGTAGATGTTTGCCCTGAGTTAGGAGGAACAGACCGCCATTTCTTTGCTTGTGTCCCTGGTTTTAATCTTCTGTGCTGCCAGTTTGTTTTTGGTGAAGCTGTGACTGAGAATCAGTTGCAGAAGTGCCTCTGTATCAGGCTGTGGACCTGAGTCCCTTGCAAGGGCTGTGCCTGGTCCAGCATTTTCTTATTATATCTGCTTTGCTTGCTCTTCCAGTGCTTAAACTTTAAGTCCAGCCTTTCCTGAAGCGAACAGATATTTAAAAGTATTAAGAACAGAGCTACAAGCTCACATGCTTCACTTTTCCTTGAGCTATGTTCTGTCCTAGGTTGTGTATTTGGAGCCCTTTGCATCTCTACCTTTAGTTGTAACTGAGATCCCAGCCCAGTGGCATGTCTATAAGTAGATGAGCATTTGCTGGTGGGTTACTTTCTACCTGAGAAGAAAGCAGGTCTTGATTGACACCATTTGGAAATCCAAGTGAATGCTTTCAGTTTCAGGAATATTTGTTAGCTCTTTGGACAGTTGTAGAATATGGAAATAAGGAAGAGTGGTGAAAGAACTGGTAGCACCTGAAATGTAACCAGATGATTTTATGGCTCCTGTTAACCTCCTTTTTTGCTTGATGTCAAAGATTTGTTTGCTTATCCGATTAACCCTAAAAGCAGCTGTTTTCTTTCTAAAATGTGAATTTACTTTCTAATTCTAAATGTGAATTTACTTTCACATTTAAGCAAGTATTCTGCTTCAGAAATGTGCCTGAAGCTTATCTTGTGTTTAAGTGCCCTCTAGATTAAGGATGCATAAATCCAAGTGTAGTTTTTAAGGGTGAAATAGTAGAGAAAAATCAACTGGACAGGCATTCTTGTGATTGGATTGTTTGTAAGAAACAGTTATGCTTACAAGAGATAAAGATTGTGATTGAAGGTTTCTGGAACTGGGAACTCATTCACTGCAGGGAGTCTGGAGCTGTTAAGGAAGCTACAAACATCTAACAGCACACTGCTGCTTTTTTCCAGCTCTGGGCTAGGCTTGAACGGGGCAATTGGGGTTAAATATAGTCCTCACGAGAAATGTTCTGTGCTGTTACTTCCAATAGCTGTGACAGCTTCTATTGTTCTTGTTTGCTTTTAACACACCAGGGTTGTCTCAGAACCAAAATCCCTATCCCTATATGTATGCAGAGTGGAGAAAGAAGGGATATGAGGGACTTCTCTCCCTTGGACATCTGTGAGCACCTAAGTCTAAACTCAGAATTTTATTTTAGTATGTCCTGAGTAAAAATATTGTTGAAGAGAGCTGGACAAGCACAGAGGGGAACATGAATTGTCCCCTGAAAATAGCAGTAAGCATTGTCATTTTACGTCTACAGGAGCCATGACCAAGAAACATTCTGCAACTTCAGACACGAATTCATTCCTAAAATTCACATTTCATGTGCCATGGTCTGTTGTTTATATGGATTTTAACTAGAGAAGGCACTGATTTTTTTCAACTAATGCCAAGGAATAACATAAGTTTTTGAAGGTTGTTCTTTTCTTAGGTCAGATCACTTATTTTTCAGAATTGAAAAAAAGTGGCATTTGTAAATTTTTTAATTTTTCCACTAGTCTACAGCTAGAGAATCAGTAGTAAATGCCACATCTGAAATAGTAGTGACTGAAGCAGCTTAAGAGCTCTTACTTGTGTAGTTTGCTGGATTTCACAGTACTTCAGAGAGAACTGATTGCTCTGCAATCTCTGCAGCAGCTTGTTCATACTGAGCTCTTCAGAGACAATCCTGGGCTCTTTGCACTACTGCTGTCTTTCTTTCATTTTCTTTGATGGAAGAAGAGAATCAGATTACATCTTGATGGGAGAACACAGTACATGTGAGCAAAGGAGTCTTGAGAGAGATGGAAGGGAGAATGCAAGAAGTGCTGCTGGTCTTGGACTTCAAGATCACAAGAACTGCAAAAACAAAGTTGTGTGCAGTTACTTTAATATATATTGATTATTTCTTAATTTTACCTGTTAATGTATTGTTCAGTCCCTTTGAGGATTTGATCCTTTAGATATTCAAATTTGCCTTTCTTTTTTGTAACTGAAATACTGTTCTTATACTTAGTCTTTCTGCCTTCATTTGTCTAAAAAACATTTAGTTGTAGATGGTGAACTGTTTGAGGTTGACACGTTGGGCTCTTGTGTGGTCAGTGAATCCAAACTGTTTTTCTAGGCTGCAAGGCTCCTGAGGCAGGGCTTGTGTCTACTTGATGGTGTTGGAAATGTCAATCACATAGGGAGTGCTCAATAAATAATACCAGCTTTGTTACTGCTTGCTGTAGGAATTATAATGAAGCAGAGATCAAAACAGGTATGAAACAAAAATGGAAAAACTCAGTTGTATAAATAGATTAGTGCTTAAGTTGGATGTTACTTTGCTTTTCTTACTGCTGCAGCTGGAATGCTTGGTGAAGAAAGAAGCTCAGTAACATACTCTAGTAATGGAAGCACAGATACAGTGATCAGAGTTGAGAATGAATTAGGTGGGCAAATTCCTTTTGAAATAATGAACTTGTTTGGAGTCAAAGTGCTGAAACGCATGCCTTGACATTTAATCATCTCTTTGAGAGGAGTCAATGGGTGCTTAGGCTGCCCTGATTGTGTCTTGTCTTTTTTGCTGTGCCTGGCTCTGGATGTGGCCAAATAAAATTTGGTGGATGCTCAGCCACTCAGGGGATTGTCTTTTCTGTGAGTGTTGAAAAGGTGGTGTGTGGTTCTGCTCACACCATTGAGCCCAACTCTGGCCTGATAGCTGATGGTTAGAGCCCAAGTGTTGGCAGTGTATATAATTTTTTCATGAAATCCTCTAATCTATCTACTGAAAGCACTGAAGTGTGTCCCGAGATCCTTATAAACAGTTGGCTGTCTAGAAATTATCTGTATTACCTCCATAATTTCATGCAAACTTTTTTGTTGGATAAAGCAAATAAGTTCTTTGTTATAAACTGCTTATAAAGAAAATAGATAGCTTTTCCATTCCTACTGAAGTCAGAAATTCTGTAACATTACCCTACTATAAATAAAGTGCAGAATTAGACCTGATGTCTGATTTGAGGTTTGGAGAAATTTTTCTCACCGAGGATTCTCGGAAAGGGCTGTTTGGCAGAGTTCACCCTACCTTCCTCAGCAGCTGCTGGAAAGGATGATGACCCTTTTGGAGTTCAGGTGCAGCCCTCTGTTCAGAGGGAAGTACTGCTGTGTATTGTAACTATATCTGAGCCAGAGTCCTCCTTACGAAAAGAGGAGAAATTTAGGTTGGATGTAGGGGTGTTTTTTCTAAGTATGGTGAGGCACTGGCACAGGTTGCACAGGTATGGATGCCACATCCCTGGAGACACCCTGGGTCAAGCTGAAGGGGCTCCGAGATCCTGATGGAGCTATAGTGCCCCTGTTCATTTCAGGGGAGTTGGACCAGATGGCTTTTACGGTTCCCTTGTAACTCAAATGATTCTACGATTCTGATTATTTGCTGCACAAACGAGTGAATTTGGAGACGGTGGAAGCCCCGAATTCCTGTCTTCGTTGCAGAAGCAGAATGGCCACTGGGGGATGCTGCTGCACACCGAATAACAACCTGAGGATCGAAAGAGGAAGGAATACTTTACGCGGAGCCATAGCTCGTTTTCCTAGGAATTTAGAGTGGAAATTTGAGACAAAAATATGCTCAAGACTGTTTTGTTGAGTGAAACAGTAACTCCCAGTTTTCAGTAATTTGGGAGAACGACTTCAGCTCTTAAAAAAAATGCATTTCCTTCTAGTCTTGTACAAATTACTGCACCAGGATTTTTCCTCTCTGATCTAAAATATTGTCTGCTGGGATTTGGATAACAAGATCATCTGTATTTCTGGATGTGAAAGGTTTTAGCCTGCTATGTAATATGCCTTAAACAGATTGAAGAAACTTGCAGGGTAAAATGAAATTAAAATTTAGCGATGTAATTAAGCAAAGAAATTAGAAATGCTCCTGGGAGTTTGTCATTTTTTTTGCCTTGGCAGAAACCTGATAGGCTTAATGGTGATTCCAGTTTAGAAACTAAGGTGTTGAAAAAGCTTTTGCTGGAGCAGTGTTGAACTTCTGAAAACCAAGATAAAAACATAAATAGAGTTTACACTTGATATTTGCTTGTTGCTGTAGCAGACTCCAGATGCTGGGTAGCTTTATCACTCTCTGCTGCTGCTTGGGATTCCATGAGCTCTTCCCATTAGGTAGTATTGTCTTCTGCTGTCCTATGATGATTTCTGCCATAAAAAGAAGAATGTGAAAATTAGTGAAACAATGAAGCATTTTTCTTGTCCTTTGGCAGTGTGAGTAGCTATTCATCTGCAGGGTGCTTGCTTATCACTAGCGATCTTTTCTATGCCTTTCTCATCATGTTCAACTAAGGGCATTTTCATGAGCGTGTTATTGTTTCACTGGAGGATTCTTAGAGGGTTGGGCAAGAGAAGGGGTGCATTTTAGAAGTATTTCCAATATGTGTGCTGCAGCTTTCTTGCCCCTATTTTATAGAATAAGGCTAATATGTTCATGCTTGTGTGGCTATTTTTAGATACCCTATTTCCATTTTTAGTAAATGCAGTTTTGAGCCTTACAGAAAGAGGCCATTTATTTGGGTATCTACATACACAGAACTTAAAGTCGGGAGTAGTGTATAATAACTCAATCCCTGGTCAGGCCCAACTTGCTGTGCATTTATGGCCTCCTTCGTAACAGATCTACTATACTGTGCACCTAAAGCAAATGTGTTTTTTAGGGTATCATCTTAGGAAATATGTATTCCTTTGTCACTGCCTGTAGTGCTGTTGCTGCCACTTTTGCAAGCAAGTGCCACTTGTATGCATAGCAGTTACCATCCAGTGGCAATAGGAAGCAAAGCATAAACCTGTTTCAAAACCAGCGGTGTGAGAGGTAGGTGGGTATGTAGGGAGTGGGAGGTTGAGGGTCTGAGGAAGATGGAAGTTCATGCAGTGAAAGGAACAAATGTGCTTTGTAATACATGGATATTTTTGTATAGGTCAGTGGTAATCAGGTGTTAAAGTGTAATGGCAGGCCAGGCACAGGAAGCAACCGTAATTCCGTGGTGCTTAGCAGAGGGGAGACAGATAAATGTGCAATGAAAGGATAAAGTAACTGTAATTGAGTTGAACCTACTCTTCATATAAGTCTGTGTTGATGGACCCTAAGCAATTGGAGGAAGTATTTCTTGGAGAATAGGGAGCATAATAAAGTTTTTTTTTGTTTTTTGTTTTACAAGATTTGCAAATACTCCTTGTGTGAGGCTTTCAAATATTCTTAAGTGCCATAGACATTACTTTCTTTCCTTTGTCTAATAAACTCTTAGGAAAATGTGGGTTTTTTCTTCAGCAGTCCAACTGGCAGGACCTGGCCACAGGTTCTACCATCAAAATTTGATTCTGGATTGTCAGTTTCTGGTTGCTTTGTTAGGAATGAAGGGGATGCTCTCAAGACAAGTGCATGCTCTGCAAACAGATGGAAGACTGGGCCCTCCTAAGGTTAGCACAAAGTCTACTTTAAGCACAAGTCACTGATACTGCTTTACTATAAAGTGAGTGCAGATGTTGTTGGTGAGCAGAGGAGTACTGGAAGCCTTTCAAAAGAAATGCATTTAGGCAGGGATTTGAAGGAGGAAGTGGCGGGAGCTTTGCATGTGAGAGGTTGTGATTAAATGTTCAACTTGATCCGTAAATGACAAGACAACATTCAGAACAGTCTCTCCAAACAAATCATAGGATATTTGATCTGTGAGTGTCAAGCCTGGGAAGTCCCTTGGCTGCTTGTGAGCATTTCACAGTGAATTCCTACAGAAGTTAATCTGAAATGTATGCCCTCCTTAGGAAGGAGGATTAACAGTGCACCTAGGAGAATCAAAATGGGTGACATACTGAGCTGAACATGAGTCTAGTTTAACAAATCTACAGGTATTGGGGGTTGGAAAGATACTGAAGATAGATATGATCTTCTTGTGAGCAGCTCTACTATTATATGAAGTGGTGTGTTTAATAAGTTTCAAGTGAACTCTGTAGAAATGAAAACCCCATTAATGTGAGATCCTAGTATTTGCAATCAAGAGCAAAATGTTCATCAGAGTAACCAAGAACTTATTGGATTAAGTACCAACATTTTTGCCTTATAGAATGTCAGCACTACTTTAACTTTCAAATAAATTATTTCTTTATCTAGTGAATAATTTGGAAAAGTAAATTAGACTGATCGAAGGAATGAAATTGAAGTGTAGGAGGAAGGAAGGAATCAAAGCAGTTAATTAGAGGCTCTGGTCAAATCTGTGCTTCCCTTTTCTGCTGTTCTCCACTGTTTATTTCAACTGCTGCTCATCACAAATTTCAACATGGTGTATGTGGATTTATGGGGAGTCTCTCCTGTATTTTAACACACAGATATATCTGAACATAGTTTCATTGGAAAAGGGAAGGATCTAGACTAATAAATGCTGTTTAAGGTAATACTAATCCTGCTTGTCTGTCTCTTAACCTTGAGATTCTCTAGATTAAGGTAAGGTCAGGTCTTTGTCTTTCATGGGTTTTTACTGACCACTCTGAGTTCCTGCAGGCTTATAAGCAGGTGAGCTGCAGAACTGTACCTCTTGGTTTTCTGTGTGCCTCACACAGCCATATGGTGAGCTCCACATGCAGATTTGGGACTTTTTTGCAGTTATGTTAAGGCGATGTCTTTTGGGTAGTTGACATTTCTCATTGTTGTCAGAGCAGACTACCAGTTCAGAGTGTTGCTGACACTACCTGTTGGGGAAAAAAATAGCTTATTTGCAGAGGTTTCTTATTCTTAATGTGAGGAAGACCTAATGTATTTTTTTGTTCTTTTGGCTGAAGGTTGTCAGTTTTCCTTTCCCATTTATAGTCTGTATGATTGGCTACCAATTTCTCTCTTGAAATGTTGATGGAGGTTTGCATTATTTTTTTCTTCTGTTACCACAAACAGCTCTCTGGTTCAGTGTCAGCTTCTGTGCTACCTCACTGTAATCACTCCACTTGTATTTCATATCCTTCAATGTTGTCTTTGCTGTCTAATTCTATGCACTTGCTTCATGGCGGGGTCCATCAACAATGTGATTCTGCCAAGCTGACATCCTCCATGCTTGACTTTTCTATGATGGGCTAAAACAGGCACTTTTTGCCTTGGCAAGGATGCATCTAAAAAGTGGGGAATTTGGTAACTTACTCTTGGGTTGGCCATTCTTGTGGGACAAGAATGACTGTTCTGTTAGTCTGTTCATAGGCACTGGCACAGACTGACCAGAGAAATGGCAGATGCTCCATCCCCAAAGACACTCAAGATCAAGATGGAGGGGCTCTGGAGCCTCTGGAGCTGTGGGTATCCCTATTCATTGCAGAGGAGTTGGACTAGACAGCTTTTCAGGGCCCCTGTAAACACTAGCAATTCTATGCTTATAGGATTTTTGTGCCTTTCCCAATCTCGTATGTGAGGAGTGTTATTTTTTTCTTGATTGAATCAATTATGAATTGTTGATTACATGAAGGCTGCATTGCCATGAGTTGAAAATGAAAGGTCAGGATGTTCAAAATCTTAATGAAGATGAATAAGTAGCATGCTTCCTTCACAATTAAACAGTTGCTGAGCTGCTAAAGCACAAAATGTATGTAATTTGAGCCATTTGCTTTCCTGAGTATGATCTTCTGTGCTAACTTTAGGTACTTCTTACAAAATTCTTGGCCAACTGTCAACAACATAATCAGCAAGTGGAGAAGTTATTTCAGGGTGGTCTACTTAAAACTAGTTCTGTTTCTGCTGGCCATTTCTACCATTCTCCCCCTGGATCTCTCCCTTGAGTAGAATATCTGGTTGGATTTATTGTGCTTTCACCATAGTCATGATAGTAATGTCCCTGCTAAATTTTCTCATGAGGAAGGATTCAGCTGTGAATGAGGAAATAAGGTGTTATAGATAGCATGCACCTTGTTTATAACCTTCCTTTCTTAGAAATAAATGTCTTCTGTAACCTTTGAGTCCTACTTGTTCGTTGCTTTATTCTGCAGGATACAAAGCCCTGCTAAGCAAAGCTATTTTGGTTTGGTCTCATAATGAATCAGTAACATATATTTTGGCCCTCCAGAGAGAGCTGGGAAGGTGGTGTATCTGAATTACAGTGGAAAGAAAAATATGCTTTTAGAGGTTGTCTAGGCTTCTGTATTACATTTGGGAGATTCTTTGGAAAACAGAGGAGTGCTGAATTCACCGAGCAAAAAACAGGATGACTTTAAGTGCAGATGTTCCTGTAGCTTTAGACTGGGGCACTTGAGTATGACTGAGGGTTTTAAGAAAGGTTTGCCCAGCTTCACTGAGATCTTGGACTGACAGATGGGAACTATGCATTTATTACCAGAGCTTGCAGGGGGGAGCTGTGGATCACTGCCTTGGTTCCCAGCTGTTGAGGTGACATCCACTAATTTTCTAGGAACTGAATGCCAGTAAAATTAACCAGCTGGCCTTGGACTCCTCTGTTTGTGGCTCTTCTTGTGGGTTAGTGTTTGGAATGCACTAATATGTATGTCCCAGGGACCTTGAAGAGTTGTGCTGTTTTATTCAGTGATGGTAGGTTTAGTACATTACGTCCTAAATTACAAAAGTGAACTAGACTTTCCAATGGGTTCAGATAAGAGATGAAGTATTTGTCTTCTGATGAGTATAATGTGGTGAGTATCACAAAGAGGCATTAATATTAAGTGCTAGGATGATAATTCCTTTCCTTGTAAACTGAATGGGAAGTTGGTATTAAAGGGATCCTGTGATGGGAAGGTTGAGTCAGACAACTGATGTTTGGTGCTAACACTGATATCATAATGAATGAGGAGGAGGTTACAGAAAGAAACCTGAACTCCATTATCATGGGGTTTATTATAGTTCTGGTGTGGTGTATGTTCATTCACAACTCTAGTGTTTTGACCCCTCACAGTTTAAAAAAAAAAAAGCCAGTAAGATGTGAGGAATTTGTTTCAGAACTGATAGAAATTGCCATTCAGCTGCAAACTACTCAAGAGTATGTAGGAAAGCAGAGTTGTACTAAATATTTTTGCAGTAATACATGTGATTAAAAAAAACACCTTTGTGCTGTAAGGATGGGTGGGTTTAGCAAGAAAATCATGTAAGATACTACCTTCAAATAGAATCAGACCCTGAGCATTTCCTCCTCCTTAGCTGTTTTTTTAACTTTCTTCTAGCCTCTCATTAAGAATGCTGGTGTCTTTTACACCCACAGAATATCAAATCTGAACTTAATTTGCCATCTGTATCTTTTTTCTACTGATTTACACCTTAAAGTAGCAAATACCTTTTTGGCACTATTTCTTTTGATGCATAGGTTTCATTTCACGTTGCAGGCTCCCACGATCTTGCTGCTGCACATACAGCAAATACAATCATGCTGTAGGGCTGCTCATCCCATTGTAAAACTTCTTCCAACACATCTCAGGTGTGTATTTTAATAAGACAGCAGTGTAAGATTTTTTTTTTGCTGAGCTGGTAGGCCTATGGTGATGTCTCTCTCTGTTAAATCATTAACTGGTGTTTGAGCAAAACTCAATTACTTGATTCCTATGACAAAAAGAGAGGAAGGTGTTCTGACTCATAATGTTGAGCAGTTCAAGCAGTAGGGTGAACTGTCAAGGCACGTGTCAAGACAGCAGATATGTTGGACTGAGGAAGTAAACATTCAGCTGGCAAGAGCTTGTTGGAGTACCTTGTTCCAAAAGCCCACCAAATAACCTGCAACCTGAGAAGCATCCAGAGTTCTGGTCAGTGTTGGATTTTTTTTATTTTCTGGAATGTGCTGTTGCTCTTTCTGAGGCATCTAGAATCGTTAAGGTTGAAAAAGACCACTAAAATCATCTAGTCCAATTGTCAGCCTACCTGAACAGTGCCTGCCAACGCATGTTCCTTAGTATCTCATCTTCCCTTGAACACCTCCAGGTACAGTGGCTCTATAACTTCCCTCAGCAGCCTGTGCCAACATCTAATCACCATTCCTGGGAAGGAATTATTTGTATTTTTTTTCTGAACAAATCTTCCTAGTATTTCCCATCTCTATTCATATTTCCTCTAGGACCACTGTTTCACTTTAAAGCAGGGTTACTGTCTACATGATTTTTAAACTGAAATGAGCAGAAAAATGCTGGAGACTTGCTAGAAGGAGTCACCTATTTTATCTGAAGGAAGCTGGACTCAAGGCAGGTCTACATTCCTCTCGTGAAACTGAGGAAGTGGTGGGTTTAGAGATACTGTTTTTCTTCATCTCTTTCTAGCAGATGACTTTGGCTGTCTTTAGGTTTAAACTTGGATGGAATAGCTTTAATTCCTATCAAAATTAATTTAGTTTTCAATTTGTTAGTTCATTCTTGCGTTGAAAGTAAATCAGAGGAACACATTAATCAGTATTAATTTTCTGTTTCCTAACGCTCTAGGTAGCCATAAAATAATAGTGGGACAATGATTGGTTATTTTCTTTTGGTTTCTTGAACTCCCAGGGCTGCATTGTTCTCTCCTCAAGGTTTAATGTGTGTTCACTAATGGTGTAAGTTTTAGCCACAAAGCATAGATTAAAAAGTGCTGAAAGAAATGTTGATATTTAATTTCCTTTACATTAGCAGTGGCATTCCAAAAAGAAATAAAACTTAAGAGTTCAGAAACTGAATAAGCAAGAGGGAGGTTGGGGAAAAGCTTCAGTTTTCTACTGTGTGTTTGAGTTTACTTAAGCATATGTCGTTTACTTTTGCGTGTGGTGCAGGGAGACAGCAATACTCCTCTGTATGGCACCCAGACCTAATTATGCCCAATTCCTGGACATGCCATTACCAGAAGAGTAAGTGACCAACTCATTTTCTTTTTTCTGAATTCCATGCAGTTGCACTCTGAAGCAAACTTGGCTTAGCAATGTGCAATATGATACTCACATATGTTAGCCAAAGCAGTAAAAGACGGTAGGAATGAATTAATACAGCATGAGTGAATAATGTAGATGAAATTGAGGGCTCAGCTCTGTGATCCCTGTCAGATTTAGCAGTGATGACTAAAATCCTAGCTGCTCACAGCTAGTTGTCCTTCACTTTTTGAAGTGCTACTGCTCCTGCTGCAGAAGGGACAGAATAGGAGATGCACTCTTCAGCAACAATGCACTGCTCAGCATTTTAATGTAAGATGAAAGTCAGTTGGTATATTGGGTTGTGTTCTGTGGCATCAGTGCCAAGCTGATGTGTTGCCTGCTGTGCTATCTTTGCTGTCAGAGCAGCAGCTTCTGATAAAGAGACAGGAGATTTGAGAGGCAGCAGATTTGGTGGATCATGTTGCTATGAGTGATGGGGACTGTGTATGGCATTACTGATCTGGACAAATACAGAGGCTGGGAAGGAGAGCTGTACAAACTCTGTATTCATGTTTTACTAGAATATTATAGTAGTCTTACATTTTCACAGGGCTTCCTGCTGTTGTCTTCAGCTTCGAACTATAGTGTAGCAGGTGAGGATTTTATTAGTGGAATCACACCTGTATTCCTTTGAATTTTGGTTTCCACCAGCAATTGCTAAGGCATCGGTGTATCACAGTCTGCCACTTCCATGACATCACAACTGTTTACTCATTTTGCCAAAAAACTGAAAGCAGCTCCTATCTCTGAAGGGCTTCTAATCTAACAGTCAAACCACGTTGGGGAGATACTGATTGAAAGCTATGAAAAGTTTCTTCCCTAAGAGTGGTCAGGTGCTGGAACAGGCTGCTCAGGGAGGTGGTGGAGTCACAGTTCCTGGGGGTGTTTGAGAAATGTTTAGATGCTGTACTGTGAGACATGGTTTAGTGGAAAACATTGGTGAAAGGTGGAGGTCTCTTCCAGGCTTGGTGATTCTATGATTCTCCAGAATTAAGAAATGGGTGCAAGTCTTATTCAACACCATGGTAGAACATCTGCCGCATTCATGTTATCTGAAAGAGAAATTCTGTGGCTGCAGAGGAGCTCTGACAAGCTCAGGAGGGAATGAGAGGATCCTTTTCACTAAAGAAATTCATGAATGGATTTAACTTTTAAGGAAATGGAAGATGTTGTCTCAGAGCTATGGGAAGGAGAGGGCTCTTAAGTGAAGATGACAGGCACCCAAAGATATAGTTCACTTTTCTTGTATCCAGGTTTCACAAAGCTTTAGGGATCCTAGAAGTTGAAAACTTACTTTCAGAAAAGTATGAGTACTGTTCTTCCTTGAGACTTGGTAATCGAGCAAAAATTACCTCCTTCATAATCTTTCCTATGACTTTTGCTCAGTGGAGGCATAGACAGCCAAGCGAATGGAGTTAGCAGAGGGAAGATGAAACTCACAACTGTAAACAATTTTGATGCTCTGAACTAATAACTAAGTATGGAATTTGTTTTGCATTCCTTGGAGTTATATATAGCTTTTAACTCTGCTTTTTTTCTGCCCTTGAAACTGGACAAAACTAAACCAAATGAAGAATCCGTGGGATTGAGATGTGGACCAAATGGGGGTTAGTTGGGAAAGCTAAATATAGAGTGTCTCTAATAAGAGTTGGAAGGCTGGGAATGGAGTAGTGTGGCACCCAAGATACAGCAAGGCATTCAATTAACCTTAATTCAACTGCTATGTTTCAGTCTGTGCTCTTTTGCTTGTTGAGGGTGCGTCAAAGAACCCATGATGTTTCGGTGAGGGCACTGAGATGTGTAGAGTTTTTCACAATGCACACCTAAAATCTATTTTTACACTTCAGCTTTTAAACAAAAAGAAAGAAAAGGTAAGCTAAGCCAGTTTTCTAACAAAGTCTTGAAGTCATATCATTGCTGGGCTGACAACCTTAATAGCCAGTTACAGATGAAGTACAAATCCTAGAAAATGAAGCTCATAATGGAAACTGCAAGTCAACCATGTAATGATAGCATTGCAAATGGGCTATGGTAATGCCAAGCCATTCTCTGCCTGAGTGAACTGGCTACCTTGGAGTTGGGAGGAATTCACTTGCTTTGTACTCATCTTGTCTGAGCTGAAAAGAAATCAGCAGACGTCTCCTTAAATGCAAAATATTGGAGATGTTGATTTAATGAGTAATATGGCTTATCAAGTCTGGAAACTGGAGAAGGATGTCTAGAAAAGGCTGCAAATAGTTGGCAAGCTGTAGAATAGGCCACTGTGAGAGAGGGGAGAGGAAGGAGTAAAGAATCAGTGCTTTAATGGCTTCAAACCATTCCTGCAAATAAGGGACAGATGTTTCCTATTGGAGCATCCACTCATAAAACAGCTTCATCCCTGCAAATCAGTACACTGAAGCTTTTTTTTAATATAACAGCAGCCTAATGCTTGTGGCAGTATGTTTGTGGAAGCCTGTTTATCTCTAAAACATAGTTATAAGGGTAAAATCAGAGTGAAGGTGGGTAGAGTGTCTCTGAGAAGTACCCATCATTTCTATGTGCAATGGCACCTTGCTGTCTACCTTCACAGATGATGACTTTTGTTCATGTGACTAGTGCTAGTTGCTACTTTTTGCTTTTATGCACAAGTCAAAGCATATCAGAACTGCATGTCCAAGGCCATACAATTCAGGGCTGATGTACTATCTGTATCCTAGAGCCTATTTTCATGTGTAAGTGTACTATGGTGTTTCATGACCAGATCATATAACACTGATGTGACAATGTAATGTACTCTTCAGCAAAACAGGGAACGCTGAGAAACCTTTTTATGTTATTCATATTAGAAGCTTTCAACCATAAAAGTGGCATGTCCTATCTGATGCAATGAGTGCAGATGCATTAGTATTCTTCATACAGCCTCACTTCTGTCGTTATGGTAATGACAGACTTTGCATGTTTAACCTGTCACTTATAAAAAGAGTATGTTTCTTTCTACAGAACCAGACTGTTCTCCATCCTCGTACTCAAGTAAGCGAGACAATTCCAGGATTAAGCATTTCAGCAATGTCAGTAGGACTATAGAAAACAGTTTTCAGAAGTAATTGGGATTTAAGAGTCTTTGTAGTGTTTTTTATGCACTCCAGCAACTGCTATTTTTCACTCAGTTCATCATATGCTACAGTGCCTAAGCTGCAGAATTTGAACCAGCAACTGAACCACAGTCAGCTCATTCTGACTTTCACAAAGACAAAAGGTTTTGGCTTGTCACAGTCAGGCTCCTAAAGAACAGGACTAGATATGAGGAGATTAAGGGTCCTTTTCCAGTGGTAAGTCATTTCAGGTGTAATTGAGTTTCACCTTTTCTACCAAAGAGGAGTCTAGACAGGTGAAGCATATTAGCCTGTGTATGTTTAAAGAGATACTTAATGATATTAAATAGTTCTCATCCACATCAGGCAAGGTGCCTTTCCCTGTGGATGCTCCACCAGACTTATCGAGAAGTCCAGATCTGTTTCTTTCACAGGAGCATGTGATTCATGAGATTTTGACTTGTCAGTCGTCAGTGTGATTGCTAGAATATGTCAAGCTTTCCAAAGTAAACTTCCCGGCTGGCTGTCAGTGCTCAATGCTTGTTAACAGTTTCTAAAATCTGGTTCCCTATACATGAAGTATACAGGCAGCATTGTTTTGTTACAGCATCAGCATTTGGAAATACCTTTGCTGGCTGCTTGTTGCACAAAGTGTCCCTTGCTGGAAAGGCTTTTGTGCAATTAACAGGGGCAGGCACGATGGAGCTGGCCAGGGTGTGAATTTGCAGCGCATTAGCTGCTCACCATTAGCTCGGGTAGTAAATGTGTCATTGTGCTCACAAAAGCATTCTTAGTGCAGATTACGGCTATCCACACAGGAAGCTTTCCCAGAGTAGTATGGAGCTGCATAAATTCACACCTTAGCTTAGTCAGTAGTAAACTTTTCCTGTAGACAGGACTGCAGCTTATCCACCCACTTAGCTTGCATCTATCATAATGTGGCTTTTCACATCTTCATTTTTCTCTCTAATAGTCCCCTGTAATGCTTTGCAGACAAGTCTCCAGGATTCACATTGCTTCGTCTGCTCTTGTGTCCTTCCCTAAAGGAAAATAGGGATGCTGTAGGCTGGAACCTCACCTTCATCCACTGCGATATTTCCATTGTAGCTAGTGTTCTCCTGTGTGTCCTCCTTTGTCTTCTACAACCGGCTTCTGCTTCCTTTGCAGCTCCTTATAGCTGTTTAGGTAAGAGTTAAGAGAAAAGCAAAGCCTTGATGCACTCTGAGCTTGAACTCACGTATTTACCACACTTCCATAGATCAGCATGCACAGGAAATACTGTAGAACCATGGCTGAGCAGAGCTGTTATCATTTAATTACTTGTTTTACAATAAGCTCGATACTTCAAAGTCGTTCAGAGCTCTTCGACTGTGGACAGAGCTCTCCACTGTAACCCAGCAGTGCTCTTATCTTCCTTTTAGTACCTCCTCATCTATGATTTCTTTTATGTGGCTTGGGTTTGCTGCCTGTTGATTGGATGCTAGGCTCTCTGGGAGTGGATTGATGCCTTCTACACTTCCCTGGGTTCTAGCTGAATGGGGCTATCACTACAGTGCAAGTGATGGTGATCATAATGACAGCTGATGACTGAAATAAATGGCACTTTATGAATCTTCTCCAATTTGTCTGCATTAATATGAAGAAAGAGAAGATAACTGTGATCCAACATTGAAAGTGTGGATCAAACTGGTGCAACACTATTTTACTCTTCTTGGGACTGGATTAGACACCTCTTTAAGAATATTCTCTTGATGCTTTTTGTTGTTCTTATCCCTCAGCACTGAAGAAATGCAAGTAGTCCAGCTTTTCTACACTTTATTTTCCCTTGTTAAAGTATATGGGACTTAATGCATAATCTGTACAGCTTCTGGGGCAGACAACTCAAAGAGAATACAGTATTATTATCTTAGAGGGAATCACAGAGGTGCTTGAACAATGTTCTGTTGTCAGAATGGAGAGACAGCGTTGATAGTTTAATGGCAAGCCTTGAATTCCCCCTGCTAACCCCATAGCTCACCCAAGGGAACCTTTTCTCCTTGTCTGCTACCCCTCTCTTTTCTTCAAGTCTTTGTTAGCTGTTAATAAGAGTTCTCACTTGCATGGCAATTTGCACTCACAGTCCTACAGCAAAGTGATTGAGTTCTAGAAATTAAAAGAAACAGTCCAGAAACCTTAATTCTGTTTAGTGAGGCATTTTGCAGAGGAGAAAGAAGAAAATTCTACCTCTGCTCTTAGGTTCTGCACTGTACTTCTTTCAGATGTGGGGTTAATACAGTAATTGGGAAATCGTTTACAAAATCCTCTCTGAAAGCTTGATCAGCTGTATGCACACTTCAGTGTAACTCAGAGTACTGAGTTTTTATCACAAGGCCATCATAAGTAACAGATTTTAGTGTAAGTTCAAATCACTGCTAGAAAATCTTACTGCTCCATCACCACATATGGAAAGCTTTTTAGGATGCACACCTTGTACTTATTTCCTTGCTGAAAACCTTCACAAATGTGGCTTGTGGCTTCCTAACCAGAGCTTTGAAGAAATCACTAATTAATAAAATCTCTCCTCTCCTCCCCAAGAGCTTTGTTTTTCTTTTCTGGGAGTAACTAGCATGTCAATGCAAGAGGGTTTACCTCCTGCGTTTATCAGAGATGGCATATTTGGTAAGAGTGAACCTCGTGTCACTTATGACCCTGTAGGCCTCCAATCAGGTACTACAATTACAGGCATAGTCAGATGCTGCTTTTAAATATCCAGTTGAAAATTGTGTGATGATGATGCCTAGTTTCTATTTAGGTTCAAGTAGGTAAGATTTATGGCATTCTGAACTTGTAATGTTCATGTTGCTTGTAAACACTCGCTACCAGCTTAGTAAAAGAAGTGCTAAAAAGAGGTAATACTGAGCTTCAGCAGTTTTACCTTCTTTGATAATCTTGATGTTAGTTTTGTTTTCAAGTAAGTATAAACAAATTAGCCACTGTGGATGTAAATGTTTGGATTTATTGAGTTGACAGGCAAATATTGACCTCTTGTCCTGGTTGATATTTGCCCATGGGGATATTAAGTCTTAGTGTGTGTCACAGAAGTCAGTACGGATATTGTACTTAGAGGAGGAGAAAATTGTTATGTTGGAAGTTGTATTAACCAGTAATGAAAGCTTGGTAGAGCTAATTATTTTCAGGTTAAACTCAAATTAATCAAAGCATTGGGATGTTTTTTTAAGGAATGGTCAAGCACTGTGACCTGCAATTTGGATATGTTTAACTTCAATTTACCCAAGTTTAATATAGGAAAGAGAGGGGGAAAACAGCCGAAGTGATTGATCTGTAGTTAAAGCATTCTCTTTAACCATAGATTAATATCTTTGTTTTCTCATGGGGAGGGGGAAGAAAAGAGCTCACCAAAGGAGCAAATATAAAACCACAATCCTTGTTCTCCCTGTTCAGTTAACTGATAGAGGAAGATTCTTTGCCTAGTGCTCGCTTTTACATTTGTTATACAAACTTTCTCAAAAAGTATTAGGAAACTTTTCTGCATTATTGCAATGTTAAGTTTTTAGTTTAAGAGAGAGGCAAAAAGAGGTAGACAAATGTTTATCTCCAGGGAAGTAACAACTGATTCAGCTGCAGCCAGCTGTTTTCATACACTTACCAGAGTGCATTCCTCCAGGGCTCCCACACTGCTGACCTATAAAAGGTGAGCTGTAGGAGATTACTGTGTTGCTGTCTTCCTGAGCTAGATGTAAGCCTTAACATGAAAAAGGGAAGTGTTTTCCCCTATTCTGATTTCTGGAGAAGCCATTTTCATTCATCTAATAGGCTTCTTATCATTCTGCCACTTTGTATAAAAAAAAAAAGATATTGGTCCACATTATTATCTTCATATTTTGCTGGATGTAGGTATTTAATAAAAAGGAATATCCCTCTGAAGTTTTGTTTAACTCTTCTCTGAATTAATGTGACAGCTCATGCCATTCCACAGCTGTTGTCTTGTTTACATATCACCATTTAGAGGGACATTCCTGTCATGGGACATATGGAGCATGTATGTTACATATTGCATTCTAAGATAAGTCTAGTTAAATCCCATTTTTATGGCCTGAATTTTTAAGTCCCTGTAAGAGTCTGCTGCAGGAGACTGACAGGAGAGACAGGTGTATCGTGGATTCAGCATGGTGACAAGTTTTCAGATTCAGCTGCATTCTTCCACCAGCAAAGGGCAGAGCAGCTGGCAGTCCCCAGCCTTCTGCCTCTGTAGGAATACAGGAGAAGCCTGTCATGCTCCCATGCTTGTGAAAACACATCTTTTAACAGAAATAAATTGCACCAGTTTTTTTTTTACAGAACAGTTTTAAAAGGGTCCTCATGAAGCTCCTTGAGCCTGCAAGCAAGTTAATTCCATTAATAATTCCGTAATTCCAATGCTCCTAGATACAGATACCCTTTGTGTGGTTTTTATATTTTGGAAAGTTCTTTTGAGGAATATTTATGCAATGTAATGGGGAAAGCAAAAAGCAGGTAAGGTCCAGGCTTCTTCTGGCTAGTCTACAGCTGAGGGCAGCTAGATTTGTAGTAAAGGGCTAAATTACATGGATGCTGCAGGGAGGAGAGGATGTGACCATTCCTGCCCTTTTCCCTCATGCTGCATCCCGTATAGTTTGCAGAAATGTTTCTTCAGAGCTAAAGGGGGAACAGATGCTACTGGTCAGAAATAGGCACTTTTTGTAGAAGCATGAAGTCGGAAGCAGCGTGCTGGGAGAGGGACTGGCTGTGCCTACAGAGCAGGCACGGCAAGGGTTCCTTTTGCTGCATTTGCACTGGGTCTCACCTGGGCAGTCTCTGTTCCTTCTCTTGTGCATATAAGTGATGCTCCTGTAGCAGTGAGCCGGATGAAGTCCTGTTCAGACTACAAATCCAGCTATAAGAAAAACAGCCAAGAAAAAGCAGAAACCAGCCACCTCCTTTGGTTATAAAAGAGGAATGGTGTGAGAATCCAGGATGAAGCCCATCCCCCCTCTTCCCTTGTATGTGGTATAGCCAGCAGGCAATCTCTCTTCAGAGCCTTTTCTTGCAAGATGTTATAGGTTTTTCTGCATACAAGCTATTTCCTCCTCTTTGAAGGTCACTGTGAGGGTGAGCTACATCATTACACAACTCAGCAAAGGCAGGTGCTACAATTACCTAGTCTAAAAAAATCACTTGAGAGTGTTTGCTCTTTTGCAGAGAGAGCAAGCATCTGGGATCTTTCCTCTTTCATGGTAATCTCATTTGCAGTGACACGAATGAATTCAGATCCCCGAATTTCTCTCCAAGAGTATCTCTAAGCACTGGCCAGAAGGAATCTGGTGGGGGAGAGCATTTATGCAAAACTCCTTGCTTTACAGTTACCCTCCCCCAAAATCACATTTGCTCCCTCCTGATAGCAGCAGCTGCGGCTGATGCATTCATCCAGTAGCAGAGAGGACAATTTCAGTCTGAAACTGCATTGTTGCTTGGTAACCACCTGCTGGAGAGTGCAAAAGTGCTGTGTGTGGTGCTCAGAGCCTGAGGTGTTGCGTCTCTCCGACAAGCGGGTGCCTTGCAGCTGGCCTGGGGATCAGCAGTGTTCAGTGAGGAGCCCTCTTGCACCTGGTCACTGCGATTGAGAAGCCTGGTGCTTTTTCTGCTCTGTGCAATTATCATCCAGCTCTTTGCTCCTGGCTTTGGAGTGCTAAAAGGATGTAAGAGCAACAGGAGCCATGCTGTTCTGTGTGTATAGGCAAGTACATGGCTCAGTTGTTAGTGCTACCCCAGAGAGACCCAATGGCACAAGAAATTTTATTTATCAAAGCATTCCTGTTTGGATGTATTTGTCATTTAACTTGTCATGATGTTCTGGGAGTCTGTCATGTGATGTACTTAAAATATACTTGAGGATTTGAACATATTTGGAGCTGGGTCAGATGTGGAGCTTGGCTCCAGATCAGATCTCACTTGCATTAAGTCTCTTTACCATATGAAACTTTAGATAAGTGTTTGTATTCAACCTAAACGATACTAGAATCCTGCAAGCTGTTCTGATAAGAGCGCAGCTATTTTGGTGGCTACCTGAGCACTTGAAGCTTTACATAATGTATGTCAGTAATGCTTGCTAAACCTTTACCAACATGCTCATAAGTCTTAATTAAAAAAATCAGATTTCTCCTGAAACCTAACTGAAAGATAATCTTTTTCTTAAAGATTTTGGCCGCAATTCTGAGTTCATGTCAGGGACTCAAGTCCTCTTGTCTTCTAAGACTTCTCTTTTTCCACCTTTTTCATGGCAGTGAGTGAGCCAATAGCTTAATGAAAGGGAAGAACATGGCCAAAACGGTATAGCCGTGAGATAGCATGTATCTGATGCTGTTGAACACTGATAAGTTTGCTATTGTGTGTGTTACTGGCTTAAAACTCAGAAGGAGAAATCCAAAACAGAAACAGAATGTAGCAGAACATTTGTTTTGGCACATTGAACACTGAGGCATGTATTTAAAACAGCTTGTAAAGGAAGAGTCACGCCTTTGAAAACAAAACGAAGCCTATGTTCACACCTCACGTGCGGAAACTGGGCCTAAAACTAATGTAATAACCTCACTGTGCTCAACATGCTATAGCATATAAAGCCACTGAGAACTTTATTATGCTCTGGCACCTCTAAGCTGCTTAGTACCTCTTCCATTCTGCCACACATCTATCAGTACTTCCCCCTGCATAACTATTTCTTGCCCCTTCTTAGCCTTATTGCAGCTGCTTGGCACCTCTTGCTACTGCTGTAGGAAGCTGAAGGTGCCATTTCCATTTGACCTCACTGTTGGTGATGTGGGAACACAGCAAAGCCTTAATTCGTTCACATGCTCTCCCTGTATGCTGTGCTCTGCATCTGCTTATGGAACACAGTAGGCTGTACAGAAACACTCTGCTGTTTGTGACAATTACACCATTTTTATTTAATAGCGTACTGACAACAGGTCTCCTGGATGCCATAGAAATTCATCCCCTGTTCCAGCCTGCTAAGCAAGGAGTCATCTTGCTTCCTCACAGTTCCTCTGCGAGTTCTGCCCCTGTGCAGATAGAGAGAAGAAACGGCTACGTGTGTGCTCTATCACACAGAAGTGCTCTTGTGAAAGTCCCTCGCTTTCTGAGCAAGAGGGAGCTCTCCTCTCCTCATGGAGTGTTCATGCATCGGCGGTGGCTCTGAAGCTAATTCAGTCATCAGTTTTCCGTGGGCTGCTGTGCTGCATGCGAGAGCAGCTGAGGCGTACAGGCTGTGCTATGAGCATCCAGCCAGGGGCAGCCCTGCAGCAAACAGCTGTGCGGGTTTGAGAGCAAACATGAGCCAGAAGCCTCACTTTGTGGTGCTCACAGGACCGCTGTTCTTGGGCGGAATGAAGAAAAAATGTATTAAACAAACTGTAATGTGGTAACTTTCACCTTAACACAAGAGCTATTCTTGGTGTCCCTGTGTGTAGCTCACATAGGCCCTTTATAAAGCACTCTTATGAGCTACCTGGCATGGTGTCCTTGCTCTCTGTCACTCTCCTGTTGTGACTTCATCTGGAATGATGCTTACTTTTAGTGCTCCTTCATTACACAGTCAACTACCTTGCTCACATAGGAAATAAAGGTTAATTGGCCCTGTGCAATTACAGATTTGTATCACGGGCACTCCAGATTGACAAGATAAGCTAACAACCATTGCAAAAATAGTAATGGCTAAGCTAGAGATATGTCAAAATTGTCAGCTAAAGCTAAAAGCTGTGATGTAGCTTTTTGTGTAAAAGCTTAGGTAACTATGCGGTATGAAGTTACACAGTCATCTTTGGAAGTCATTTACTAAAGCAGAATTAATCCATGATAAATAGCAATGTTTCCAAAATCGCATTAAGTGTATTCATTTTAAGATTTCTAACCTGCAGCTAACGTTTTCCCAGATCTATTATTTTGAACTTAAATTGCTTGCAAGTGACCTTCTGTCCTCCTTTGTCCTGATATTTCGTTTCACTTTATTAGCAATTACTACTACAGGGAAGACATCTTTAGCTCAGAACAGATTTTCAACCCATTTAACAGTTTATTCTGAGATGATGGAAAAACAATTGAAGCTAAACGGTTCATCTGAGCACAGAACTACCATTCATTATGGCAAAAGCATGTAGAAACGGCACATTCTTTCTCAGGTCATTGTTTTAGGAATGAAATAGCACAAGAAGTGGTATATTGATTCCGAATTCTGTCCACTATAATGGAGTGGCACGAGTCAGTGGCGCTGCCTAAGGCAGAGGCTGGATTTGTGTGGAAGAGTTCCCTTTCAGAGAGGACTGATGTTCAGCAACAACTGCTCAGCTCTCCAGCCTGCGGCGTTAGTTGGTAAGTTGTGGAGTGGTAACTTGGGAAGGATGGAGGATGCCATAAGAAAAAAATGTTAGCTGCTTTTTTTTAAGAGCTCATAGAAAGCTAATAAATAAATAAGCCTTTATGCTCATTTAATGTCTTCAAATGGCTTCAGGCAAGTGCGTGTTCCTTGTCAGGGCAAGCCAGAGGAAAAGTAGTTTTGGTCTATGAGTGGAAATGGGTTTAGAGAGGAAACAAACTTTGTTTCTTAAGTGGAAGTGCAAAAGAAAACTGTTAATATCTGAATGCCTGGCTTACTTGAGAGTCCTTACCAGGGGGAAGGGAGAGTCTTGCTGGAAGGGTGAGATGTGGTCTGTGCTTGTATAGACAGGGAAATAAGAAAATAGCTTCGAGAGGTGAGAAATGCCAAAGAAATAAAATGGGTATGGTAAAAAGAGGTGTTTAAGAGGTTTATTTTCCCTGAATGCATTCCCCCAAATCCTATTTAATATTAATGGCACTTAAATGCACAGCTCATGGGGAAAGAACAGTGACCCTTATGTGCTTAAATAGGATCCAACTATTTGAAGCAGCACAAGAGGTAGCTAAAACAAGTAGCTTAAGTTGTAAAGAAATGTGGACTGCAGATGCACTGTGGAGCCACTGGGAAAATAAAATAAGACGATAAAACAGAGGAAATATAGAGATAATTGATGTAAGGGCTACATCCTAAATCCTGGTAGCTTCCTTGCTGCTAGTAGATCTCTTTGACTTGTACTAGGAGTGTAATCTATAATATGCAGCTACTGCTCACTCTGGCCTGTAGATAACTGCAGTGATCTCTATGATTTTGGCAGTGCATTACTTCTAAGAGCTTTCCTTCTCCTTTTTGTTATGCTGTGCGTTAAATACTACAATGAAGAGACACATCTGTGTTTGTTTTTTTATATAGCCAGGAAGAAAATAGCTCAAGAGACACCTCACAAGTATCTGTACTGAGCTACAGGTTTGCCGGCGGTACTGAGGAAGAATTGAGGGCTCAGCCCTCCGCGGTTTGCAGCCTCGGAGCCCGCAGCAGAGTGACCTCAGCAAGAGGCTGCACAGACCCCCAAACTCTCGCGGCAATGCAGGAAGCCTTACATCATGGCTGTAGTGCAGAAGTTTTACAGCTGATTGGTTTCAGAACTCCTCACTCTGTTAGAAGTATATGGGACCTTTCCTATAAACGCAGATTGAGGAGAACGCTTTGGAGTACTTTTTACACATTGTAATCATATACAGGCGTGCTATCACTTGTAAAAAATACTATATCCTCTCTCTCTCTACGTGCATATATGCATATCCCCCATTTTATTTTAAGCATATGGACTGGGTATTCCTGTGGGTAAACCACCTAAAAATTAGTTCCAGACAGACACATTAATGGAGACTCAAATAACTAAAACATATAGTACAGCTGATGAAACCTTGGCAGAAAAATATTTGAGCGCTGCCAGAAAAAGAAGTAGATTTGCAACTTACAGCCAAGTTTGATTATCCTTTTGGTGACCAGGACTACCAGTTCACTTTGGTCGCGGTAGTTTTTATGTATTTCTTCTCTTCTGGAGTCTAACGTGCGATCAGCTGCAGTCCTAACAGCCGGCTGTGTTGCTGAGGTACTGCTCAGGTTGGCTGGGGGTCAGCTCAGCTTTACTCCTGCATGTGGCATGGCACAGGAACCTGCCTTGGGCAAGAGAGACCCCCAGGCCATATGCTAGTTTGGGACATGGTTTCTTAGGTGCATCTTGTCCTGTGTGGCAGAAATCTGGCAGCCACGTCCCTTAAGGACTGCAAGACACATGCTGTGAGTTACAGATGCCTATTCACTGGCTTCCTGAGAAGAGCGTCACTGCTGCTGGATTTTATATTCATCACAAAGCTCATTGGAAAAGGTATCTTCACTTCCTTTCAAATCTGTTTTGCAAAGCATCTGCTGTGTTTCATGCGGCTGATTTCTGTGGAAGGGAGAAATTCCTATGCAGGATTTAGACACGCCAGCAGCAGAGCAAGCACTGAGGGGTAAGCTTAATCCTCAGCTGTGCTCCAGCTGATATCAAAGAGCTTTTATATTTAATAAGTCTTAAACACTTACAATCACAGAAGAGAGAGACAGACAGAAAAATACAGTTGAACCAAACTGTCCCTAGGGCAAGATGGAACAGAAAACAGAGCACAGAATTTCTTAAATGGGTGTAAATCCATACTCAACAGTAATGAAAAATTAAGCACACATCACCCTGCTGTTCAAGAAGGATAGCTTCTGTAAATATAACATCAGGCAAAAAGCACTGAAAACCTGACTTTGGGTGTGTGTGTGTCAGAAAGCAGGTATACAGGCATCGAGTAAACTTCTCCCCAAAGCATGTTTTTCTCAGTTTCATCAAGGAGAGAGAACCCCTGGCATAGCAGACCCCTCTCCAGAGAGCCTGCATGCCACTTCTCTGCTCACCCACCTGGCCTTCCACATCAAGTAGAAAATACTTCAGCTACAATGATCAAAAACATTCCCTTTCCTGCCCTACCAGGGGAATGCTGCTCCCACAGCTTGCTGGGATCTGTTGCTGTCCCTGCAGCACAAGGACTGATGCAATTTTAGATCCTAGCTGCCCTGAATCAGAAACTGTCAAAAGGATGATATTTTGGAGGCTTTAACCACACCAGAGCAAAAATGTCAGCTGGAAAACATTCTTTCTGAAGTGTGCTGCTCACTTTCTTGCTCACTTTCTTGCTCACTTTCTTACGTGGAGATCTGCTGAGCCCAGATAAAATGGCTTTATTCTGCCAGGTAGCTGGCAAAACACTTATTTGAGAGTTCCCATATCTCCTCGCAGTCCTTCAGTATATAAATATCAAGTGGTTTGTGTCACTGTGATTGATCTTTCCTGCCCTTCTGCTTTCTTATCCGTAGACCTATTACCATAAATGCCAGTCCCCCTCATTGCTCAGTTCCACCTCTCCTCCACTAAGAAGGAGCTTTTAGGAGCGTTGCCCTCAATTACAAGTCTATAATAAATTCATCTTTCTCTAATTTCCCTCCAAGCATTACTGCTTTCTGCAGAGTTAGCGCAAGGTCACCCTTGCGTCCCGGCTTCCCCTTTTATCAGCTCCCACCATTACTGCCATTTGGTGCAGACCCTATATGACCAGTTACCAACGCATTCCTGCTCTCCTATAAAGACAGAACCTCTGTCAATTCCCTGAGAGAACAGGAGCTAGCACTTAACTCGCGTGTACATTTCAGCTGACTGGTTTTGACAGTGTAGTCTTGGAAAGATAAAGGAAGGCTTGTTTTGATTTCTAAGCAGGCATCTATAATGCAACACTGCAAGTCTCAGGGAACATGTGGAGGGCTCTGAGTAAGAAAGTCGTGGAGCAGGGCTATAGAAAATGTAAGCCCCAGAGAAGAGATCCAGGGCTAAGGGGCAAGACTGATACCGAGGATGGGAAGTTAACAGGCTACTTCCTGGCCCTTTTCTCCCTTAATGCTGCCCTCAATGAGTTGGACCCTTGCAGCCAGCATCATCATCCAAGGCTGAGATTTTCTAACAGGCACAGTAAATGGCAAAGACAAAACGGCTCAACTTTACCTTTGAGATACAAGCAATAGCAATAGTTTGAAGAATGTGACAGCTACAAGAAGTCTGTTACAGTAATTTGAAGAATCTGTACCCTGAAAGATGCAGCGAGGTCTCTGGCAGCTGGAAGCCTGACTGGGTTGAGATGATGCAGACATAAGGCTGGGACTTGTAATCCCGAGCAGCCGGGCTACTTTATTGTGCTCATTCCCATGAATACTTGTGAAATCTTTAAGAGATCTATGGATTCTTTAGCTGACAGAGCCTCCTGGATGGTCTCCTTTATCTCTCTACTAATGGAAAGGAAAAATGTCCTAAATTTCATGATCAGGTTTCGGACGCTCTTTTTGACGTTCAACATTATGGCTCCCAGAGGCTGTGCTCAGTGAGATGTTTGTTCCATAATTTTCATGATAATGACTTAATTCTTTCCAGATGTCGTGACTGCCTTACCCTGTTCTCATTCCCTAAGAATTTCACATGCAAGAGGTGACAGCAATGATTTTTGGAATCGGCCTTGACTGTTGGACATCTCGTGTCTTATAAAACACCCTTTAACAGTTTTTGTAATTATTTCTAGTGTGCAGCCTTGAAGGAACAGACCTATTTACCTCCTTCCCATTTGTAGAGAGAGGAGAAATCTAGAGCTAGAAGCTCCAGGCCCAGGCAGGGAGAGGATGAGGGGCTGATCTGACAGCTGGCAGCTCTGTGAGAATAAAATAGATAAAAGGTCTGAGAAAACCAAGATGTCTACTCAAAATAGCTAAGAACAAAGTGAAATGCATTGAGCAAACTTCCCTCCCACCTCTTGATGACTCTGTTGCATAGCTTTGTCGTATGCTTACCAGGACAATTTACAATTTATCTTGGTCTGACCCAGAGAAATTGAGACATTTTGCAGATGCAGATAAGCTTTTAAGGGCACTGATTTCTTTCTTTTTTAAATTAATTATTTATTTTAAATTTTCTTTCCTACTGACTTGTGATGCAGTTGTGCATTTTTAAGGGAAGATAAAGACACTGCTATATATGTCTGATTTCAGCACGTTCAGGAAGGAAAGATTTTTATTTGGAAAACTTGTGTGAACAAGTAATGGTTTTAAAAAAAAAAAAAAACTCTTTTGGTCCTTCAAAAGCAGATTAAAATCTCTGTTTCTGAATGGTAGAGTATTTGAAATTGTATTGAAATAGCTGGAGAAGGGACTTGCATTGATAAAAGTAGTCAAATGGGGGATTAGTGCAGAAAAAGAACAAGAAGTACTAAAACAGGGATTTCTGCTGAACCTGACTTTGATCTGTTCAAAATTCTGTAATGCTGGGAGTTTCAACCATTACTTGGAAAGGACAAATCTTCAGAACCCACCACTGCTGTTTTCAGACCTAGAAATAAACAGAGACCTCAGGAGGACTGTGGGATCACTACTAGCATCAAGGGAGACAAAGATAACTGAGGGTACCAGGCATCCCGATAAGGATTTTCAGTTGTAAAATATATGCATTATAGAGACTACTATAAAGCTATGATTGCTAATGTCCTCTGTTCTTCATTTCTACATCTTTGGTAATTTTTGCCTTTGTTTTGGGGCATGAAAATATCCTCAAAGTTGCCTATGCCATTTTTCAGAGTTGGTTTCCACTGTGATCCCTCAGGAGTTTACTCTTCATCATAATCATTTCACTAGCAAATAAAGTTGCTTCTTAAATGTAACAGCATCTGCATACAGAACTTATTTAGTAACGACCTCACATAAAAATATGGGAAAAAAGCAACCAGAAATGGGGATTAACAATTAACAAGAAAATGTCCCTGCCTATTCTTGGCTTTTTATGTTGGATTCTATATTTTGACTCTTGTCTTGGCATTTATGTGTCTTCCAAATGCTCCCACGCATGTGCAGAACTGCTTTCAGGACTCACCCTGTTGATTAGGATCAGTCTACGTGTGTGAGTAAAGCTACGTGTTACTACAGGGCTTTGCAGGCTCAGAGTCTTCATCGCAACCCCATCCCCACAGTCCTTCACAAAGACCCATCAGTTCCAGTGGCCTTCGCTTACAGACAAATAAACAAGCCGAGAAGCCAAAGGATGTGAATTGGCCTAGAGTCAGAGCAAGGGAGCCTTTTTTCTGTCCAAGATACTCAAGTCTGGTCTTCTTGTTCCCCTTCCGATTATGGTTCTACGGTCAGCAGAAGTCCTGCCAGAACGTCCCAACCGCCGGCTGCATTTTAAAGCAAATATTTGAGGCTCTGAAAAATGCAAGGTAGTCAGTTTATCTGTTATGAAGTGTTTTGTAATAAGTTTACACACACACACAAAAATGCTCGTGAATTTCAGTAAAAAATGATACACTGTGTCTGAATTTTGTCTCCAATCAGTCAGTTTGTAGACCTAGGAGAGCTGGCTTCATCATGTTGAAAAAAAGGAAATCCTGTGAAATATATTAAAATCCAGATGCAAGGTTTTTTTGTTTTATTTTATTATTTTTTATCAGGGTTGCCAAAATACCAGTAAGGTTATGGAACTAATAAACTAAATCCTATGCTCATGTGACTCAATTGCTTCTAGTCTGAAGATAAGTCTGACTTACAGACTCAAATATATGAAGTGCCTGTACAGTAGATGTGAAATGAGTATATCTAAGCATTAAATCATAAGCAAGTGTTATCCATCTGCTAAGTATATTAATGTGCTGCATCATGTATACTATACTTCAGTGTGCTTATATTAAATTTAAAGTGACAGAAAGCAATCTATTTGGGTATTTGAAAATGAAAGGCTTTTCCATCTTTTTTCTTTTTTCCAAAACAAGAAAGTTGCTTTCTGTTTTTCTGGTGATTCTTGGCAGATAGGATGAGCAGGTCGGTGAGAAACACTGTACTGTCTAAAACTCCAGGGAGCTGAGAAGAGAGGAAAGTCACAGAACTACCAAATTCTGCTTGTGCACAAAAGTGGAGAGAAATCCCATTTAGAGCATGAGAGGCACCGAGGGTGAACTGAGCAGGCATGAGAGGAACGGAAAAAGCAGCCGACTGAAGATACAGTTCAAGTCCATGTATAATGAATAATGTATAGACTCAATTTGGAAGCAGGAACATTCAGAACAGTAGGCTTTAGCTGCGTCTTGGAGCGTGTGTGACCACTGATAACCTGCTATCCTCCTGTGTGTCATCTCAGCTCCAGTGCCGAGTCCCAGATCTCCCTTTCTACTTGCACTTACCCTGTACCTTCTGCTATTCCTGACCACTTTTACAGAATATTTTATAAGCTGAATATGACCTATCACTTCAGCCGACATGCGCTTAGTTCTCTGGGCTCTCTTTTTGTCTAGTTCCAATGGCAAGTTGATGTTGTATCTGGTAAAGAAATCCAGTTATGGATTGTGGATTGGTCAGCCAGAATGCGCCCCGCTGTAGACATAAAAATACGGAAAGAACTCCAGACAGTAGCCTGTCTGGTGGAAAATCGTTATCTGCAAACACCATCCACGTCTTCAAACACAGACCCATGCAACGCAAACAGTTGCAGCTTTGTCAGTGCTTCTGCCCTGTCCATGCGTGGATGTCCTGGGACGCAGCATTTGCAGACTGGGATCTTCAAAGCAAGAGCCCTTCCCTCCTGGTGGGAAGAACAGCTGTCTCAGGTCTGCACCTCGTGGGCCCTACTTAAAACCTTCTCCCTTTTTTTGCTACTGTTTGTGTTGGGCTGCTGCGGAGCTGCAATTTCTGACGCTCCACCTGCACTGTTAATGGCCAGCTCCATGCGTCTGGGGCACCACTCTGATTTCAAGATGCTTTACTCCAGCTACCAGATGCAAACCAGGCATTTAAGGCATTTTAAGTGTTTTGTAACCTAGACTTATGTGGTTTATCACCTTAACTGTGATCAGCAATGTCTGAGATGCACAACGCCTGCCCACAAGCAGTTAAATTGAACAGCTAAACTCCTGGAGTAGGAGTTTGACTCCCTAGACCCAGTTATTAACTGTGATTCAAAAACAATAAATCTTCACAGATAGAAGGCATAAAAAAGCATGTTTTTTGTTTTGTTTTGTTTTTTTAAGGGGGGGGGGAAACCATAGCATTCTCAAATCTGTTTTCAATCATAGCTATGATTCTAAATACATGCCTTCCTGACTGGCATTATCATGGCTGGAAAATAAGGATCAGCCTCACTGGCACTGAACCTGCACATGTCCTGGATTCACTCTGCCTCCCGCTTGGGAGAAGGCAGAGAGAACAGCAAGGCTGAGATTTAATGTGTTTTTTATTGTGTTTAGATGGGTAAGCGCACTGCAAAGCTGCTGGTTGTCCACTTGATGGTATCAAGTAACTGAGCTCAGGAGGGTACAGCAGCTGTTCAGACAGAAGTGGATTCTGCAGTAGGTAAAGCAGCTGAGCTGTGTCCTTCAGCTGCAGCAGCAGCTCCTGCACTAAGTTCAATCACTCTGCGGCTGGTTCTACGTGCTGCCCTGATCCCAAATTCTGGGCTAGCTTTGTCCCTTCCCAAGGGTGAGATCAGCCAGATGTAAAATGCAACGCTGCCTCTGCAACGCAAAGCACGAGCACAATTCCTTGGGTGCTTCTGAATTGATTTTAGGCTGACTTTGATCATAGCATGGCAGAGACAAACAGAAAAGTTTTCCCAGGTAGAAAAATGAAGACTGTGCAACAAGATTCTTCAGAATGAGAAACACCTGCCATGAGATTTGCTACCCACTAAGAAAAGAGCTTGTGTCACATCCTGAAGAAACACTGGGATCTGGATCGTTCTGTGATCTTTACACTGATGAGCACTCTGCAAACTGAATGCAGCCAGGGTCTTTTCCATCTCAGGCCGTTTAATTGCTGATGTGAAAGCAACCTGGTGGCACAATGCTGGGACCAGGAGCTGCCTGGGCAGTGACCACACTGAGCAAAACACTGAGGCAGGTCTCTGCACTGGCACGCCACTGTGTGACAGCTTTAGAACCGCAGCGTGAAGCAGAGGGCGATGGCATCCCAAGGGCTGGCAGCAGGCAGCGGGCTGGGTGTGCAGCAGGGGGCCCAGCGCCTCGCTGGCGCCAATGGCCTCCACATTACGGGATGGCAGGCGATGCACATAGCGCACAGCCGACCCGCGTTGTGCACCAAATAAGAGCATGCTTGTGTGCTTGTTTGGGATTTTTTGACCCACATACCGCTTCTTCCTCTGGTTGCCAGCAGATAGGCTGTGAGCAATCCATGCTTTACAGGCAGTGGTTGTTATCCATGAGTCCTGAAGGCAAGGCACGTGCGGCTCGCTGGAGTTTGTCTGCACGTTGCCCGTCACAACCATTAACTGTTTGCCATGAGGGATGGTCACCCAAGGCTGGCGGTCGTGGCTTCTGCTCCCCGACAGCAGCCCGTGAAGCATTTCTCTCCTTTTTTTTTTTTTTTTAATCATGGAGAAAGACGAATTATGAAGTCTAAAACGTCAGTGACAAATTTGCGCTTCACCCAAAGGCTCCGTGATTGCGCGGAACCCCGCCGAGCTTTTTGCATTCGTGCTTTCACAGCAGTCGCAGTCACTGTGTGTGAGGGCTTGGAAAACAATAGGTAGTAAAAGTGCACAAACAGAACTCCACGAGGAATTGCAGTTTGTGGTGCAAACCGGCACGCTCGGCGCTGTCTGGGAGTCACCGCGTCCGGCTTTACCCCGGGACTCTTTGCACCTTTCGAGCAGTCTTAGGAGCCGCGCGTTCCCTCGGGCTCCGCCGCCGCCTCGAGCAGGGAGAAACAGCTGTAGGAGGGGGCAAAGCCGGCGGCAGCAGCTCGTGCCGAGCCCCCGCCCAGGTGAACGCCGTGCAAACGAGGGCGGGGCGGCGGCTGACAGCGGGGCCGAGCTCGGGGCTTCCCCGCCCGGTTCGGCTGCGAAAGCCGGCAGGCAGGTGGAGGGGGAGCAACAAGTCCGGCGAGGAGGGAGGGAGGGAGCGGAGCGGGGCTTCCCTCCCGCCCCACAGCTCTGACAAGTGGCGGAGCGCTCGCACAGAGCGCGGCTCCGGGCGGGCGGCAGCCGCGGGGTTCGACCCGAGCCGCTTTACGCCGCCGAAGTGCGGGGACGGCCGCGGGCTCCGCCTCCGTTTGTTTATTTAGCCCTCGTCACCCGCCTTTTGGTCGCTCGTTTCGGTCTAGTTCCTCGCTATTATTTTTGTTTATAAATTAGTCGCCTCCATGGGGGGCGGAGGAAAGGAAATAAAAGCTGCCGCAGCCGAAGGGTGCAAAAGCATGCTGGGCAAGAGCCGCGGAGCCGCAGGACGGGATGGCTGCGGCGGGGAGCGTTGCCCGCGCCGGGCCGGGCCGTGCTGCTCGGCGCTGCCCGTTCTGCTCTCCGCGCTGGCGGCCGCCTCCTGCGTGTACCTGGGGGTACGGACCAGCGACCTCCAGGCCCGGCTGGCTGCCATCGAGGGCGCTCGGGGGGGCTCCGCCGCCGCTCCGCTCCCGCCGCTGCCCGGCTTTACTCTGGAACGGCTCAACGAGATGATGCAGGAGAAAGTGGAGCGGCTGCTCGCTCAGGTGTGCGGGACGGGGGGCCGCTCCGGCCGCGTGCGGGTGGGGAGAGGGGGAGACCGAGGGGAGCGTGGGGCAGCGCGGGGCGGCCATCGGGGCGCGGGAATGAAGGGCATCGCGCACAGAGCGCAGGGGGTTTTCCCTATGCGCCCCCGCGTTTCTGGCCGGTGCCGAGAAGCGGGCTTGCAATCGAAAATAAATGAAGTTCTAGGGCGTGAGGGGTGGTAAAGGTGAGAGAGAGCCGTTGGCGGTGGGCTCGTTTCGGTGGGGGGGGTGGAGAAGTCAGCCCTCCAGGCTGGTTCACGTCCAAGAGAAGCCGTCGCCAGTTCCGCGCTCTGTGAGACAGCTGTAAAGCGGGGCACGCGGGGCTGTGCCCCCGGGCTGTGGCAGGCCGAGCGCCCTCACGTTGCTCCTCTCTCCCACAGAAGTCCTACGAGCACTTGGCAAAAATCCGAGCGGCGAGAGAAGCGCCCGCAGAGTGCAGCTGCCCGCCAGGTAACGCGGCTCGGCGTCCCTCCTCCCGGAGCTCTGCGTTCTGGGCTTAATTCTGCATCCCGTGTGCGTCAAACGGGCGTAAAATAGAGCAAGCTTCTTCAGTCAGCATCAATTGGGTGGCAAAGGTGTAGAGCCTGGAGTTGTATCGCGTTTTCCCCTGTGGCGCTGGGTTGGAATACACGCAGACCACTGTTAGGCTGGCAGATGCCAAGTGATAACACTTGTGAAGTTAATGGTCTGTGCGAGCAAGGAGAAACACATTCGATCTTAAGTGGAGTGGTACTGAATCAAGGCGTTCTGCCCTCAGTTCAGGAAGCAGAGCAAAAATTCCTAGTGAAAATTTACAGCATGGATTAAAGTAAGTGAGGAATCCGTTGCAAGTCAGCAGCATTCACACACAAGAGCTTTTCAGTAATGCCTTGTTTTTCTGCAGTGGGGGATGGAAGTGGTTCTCCTAGGAAGGGATTGCGAGTTTCGTAGTGAGGATTCAGTATGGAGTTTCTTTATGCAACTGGTGGTGTTGCTCAGATTTGGAAATGGGGCCTCCTAAATACTGGGATTGGTTGTCTGTGTGCACGCAGTACGGTGCTGTCTGGTTTTGGTGCTGCTTTCTGACTGTCTGAAAACTGTTGCTCTTGTTCTTGCTTTATAAACATCTGCTGATACGTATCTCAGTGCAAACAGCATCTTAGAAGTTAGGAAAATAATGTTGATGTGTCACAAGGTGATAGCTGTAAGAACACTGACATCCTCCATGCAGTGAAGCACCGTGGGCACAGTATGTTTTGCATGTTCTACCACCCTGAGTGTGGAAGAAAGACATGTCCTTTATGGGTGGAATATTGATGCTTAGCAAGAATTAAGCTGAGGATAACGTTTGCCAATAGGGTGTGTGATGGCACTGTGTACATATGAGTAAGGTGCTCCTAAGGATTCAATTTCTGCTGAACTCGTTGCTCTGACCGGTCTACTGAATTACAATGTTAAAACTGACTGCCATGCTGTTACACCATCTTGCTGATGTTACAACTGGGAGTAGAGTGCTTTTCATCACTGGTGTAGGAGGCACCATGGCTAGCACGAAAAGAATAATGTATATGACTGTTATAAAAGAGTGCATAGAATTACTCCACTCTCAGCTAGTTTTGATAAAAGGCATTGATTTACTGTTGCACTACTACATATTTTCTTTCAAGTATGGTGTTAATTTGGTTTTTCTGTTGCCTAACTGCAGTCATCATTACACGGCTGAAGCTTATGTGTTGAAAATGGAATTGCTTATCATGTTGTATGCACAGATGTATTCTATGAGCATGAAATGCTGCTGAATTTGATTCCAAACATTCTCGCTCTTGGTTCTCCTCGTTCAAATTCATTTGTTATGTTCTCACTTACTGCTTTCAGACCTAAGGTCAGTACCTCCTGTTTCACAGTTGTGATGTGGTGCGTTACTAGCCCGCTACCACTAGAGCTCCACATCATACCAATTTTTACCTGACCTTTCTTCTAAAGATGTTACATCAAGTAGATTGTCAGCACCAGAGTATTCCTCACGTGCATTGTAAAAACACTCACTTAAGTGGAAGTCAGAATAAAGTGATCTGAGAAGCATTCTCAAGGGGTAAGATTTATAAGACAAGGGAGATGTTTGTATAGGTAGTTGTGGGCATTTTTGTGTGTGTGAAGACTAACTGTTATGGGGTATAGAAATGCGATACTGGGCTTCTCACCTCTGCGTCACTGTTGCAGTTGGAAGAAAGTTTTGCAATGATTGGAAGGTACTGCCTTGTGATAGCCTCATTTTTGAGCATCTTAAAATGAGTTGATGCTCTCATGCTTGTTGCCGGTGGACAGGTGTCTGCATCAAAATGGCAACATCCTGGGAGCCTTATCAGGGAGAACAAGGGCTGAATGGCACCACTGCCTGGTATTGTGCCTTCCTGACTGCAGGCATTAGGGAGAGCAGGAGGGGACAGCAAATAAATCATTGCTCCTTTACTGGATTTGGTTTGTGGAATTGCTTCTACACTGGGCGTGATGAGCTTTTTATTTTCTTCCTTAATGCTTCGGCTGCAAATTTGGAGTACTGTGTTTTGAAATGCATTTAGTTTCATAGGTAAAGAATCATGGAAAGTCTCTTGTTTGTTTTTTTTTGTCGTCGTCTGCTATCTGTGAAGCCAAAGAATAAATTACCTCCTTACTACATAATTCCATTCTTAATGCTTTATTCCACACAGGTTCTGCATTTCTTACCTGGGTTTATTTAATAATACAATGTATGTCTGTTTGAGGTGGCTTTGGAAAGCCTTTCTTGGTACACAGGTAGTTTTTAAAAGATTGCAGTGCTCTGGCAGCTGCCAGATGGCCACCAAGGAAGTTTCCACCTTTCTGCTCTTTGAAGAGAAACAAAGATTATTTGGGAAAATGATTACTTTGTCTTTTACCGGAGGAAGAGAGGGAAATTCAGTCTGCATGCAAGAGGCTGAGAACGTAGTCTCTGATTTAGGATTAAAGTTATGCAACCGATGTAGATCTCATTAGCTTGAGATGTCCATCCCCTTGTGGCTCTCCATGGTAGGAAACGCATGTTCAAAGGAAACTGGGTTGGAATGGCTTGAATGCTGGAGAGGCAGCCAGATTCACAAGTGGTCATAGCTTGCAAAGCTGACCAAGTGTAGCTCCTTGTAATGCAACAACAGCCTTGAACTTCCTCTAAAATGAGAAACTGTTAGGCTTCTCAGTTTTTTTGAAAATGTTTTCACTAAATGTGTTTTGCAATAGTTAATGTTCTTCTAAAAGATGCACAGTGTGTGGAGATGCTGGGAGTTTTGATTTTAATTTTGTAGGACTAAAACCAGATACCAAAGATTTTGTAAATATTTTTGTATGACAATAGCAGGCATTCTTTCTCTTAAAGCAGAGTAATAAAGTTTGAAATGTAAATGCATACTGACATTCCTCTTAAATTACCTCAGCTCTAACAGGAGTGCAGCAGTCACTGCTGGCAGTTAGTCCTCTGCACAGGGGACTGGGGGAAGATTGAGTGGCTAAGTTTATTTTTAACTTAATATTTTGATTTTTCCTATGTTTCCCAGATTTATTATTTCAAATGAATGTTTCCAAACTGTGAGAGATGAACAAAAGCGTAGGTGTGTAGGTGATTACTTCATATGCCTGAATCTTTCTTTAAAGATTCAGTACCATAATCTGCAGTACCATAGTCAGTTGTTTGGTTGGTTGTATTTTTTTAGGCACAGTCAGCCACAGTGCTGGGCCAAGAATTATACTGCTGTGGAAGGTGTAACACTTCTAGAAGGCATGGGATGTTCTTGATTCAGTAGAGTTGCAAGAAATTCTTAACTCATAGTTGATTTAGACCCACTTTTTACAAAAAATGTTCAAGTGCATTTGTAGGATTCATAGACTTCAACACAAACTAAGCACACGCTTTCATGTTTTTAGTGAATCGAGCCTTTCTTTCTATCTTGTAAGGGTCAAGCCCTGACACTTGCAATCAAGTGCTGTGATGTCTCATTCTCTAAGGGGTCTTCAGAGAGCCTGCTCCTGAAGCAAGGTCACGTAGGACTGAAATGTGTCAGTGCAGAAGGGGTCAGATTTGGTGAGTGGGAAGACTAGCAGCTGATGTGGAACGGTCCTGCGTGTTCCTTTAGGCTGCTTTCAGTTCAATAGCTAAACTTCTATTTATTTCTGTAAAGTGAGCCTCAGGAGTGGATGGCCATTGCTGAAGGAAATTTGTGATTTGGGCTATAGGATTTTGAGAAATATAGAAAGGTTACAAAGAGAGACTTTTACCTGTAAAGGTTTTGTACGTTTTCAGAAGTGAAGTGAAGAAGTGATTACTTTTCTTCTCTCCCTCCCCCAGATAAAGTTTTTTAACCTCTAGGAAAGTCATTATAGCAAACTTATTCCTTTAAAAACAAAACAGAACAACACCATTCCCCCCAATTCCCCCCCCCCCCCCCCCCTTTTGTAAGTAGGAGTGTCAATATATGCCATATATATACATATTTTTTTAAAATAAATTTTGCACAGGCAAAGGATAGGATTGCATAACATTTTCTTATTGTCTCTAAATGCAGTGTCTGACTGAATGTATGCTCATAGCGCTAAAATGTTGGGTTTACATGTTTGTGAGTTGTCTTGCTATTGTTGTTTCATTTTTTTTCTTTTTTTTCCTCCAAGAACATGGTCTGAACTTCTCTGATTGATTCTGTCTGTTTAGCCAAGTTTGTTATTTTTGTTTTTTTGCTTGTACCACAGACAATGCTTACATTTTTTTGCTCTTTCTTTGTTATTTTCCCCGTCAAGAACCATGCAATTCTCTCACTTCAGTTCAGATATCCATAACTTCAAAGCGTTTTCATGTATGGACACAGCCATCGTTCTCTCTTAGCTGAGTATTTCATGCTGTTCATATAATACTGTCATTTAGATGGCTTTGTATTTGATGTGGCTCCTATTTCACCATGCAATTTGCTATGATCCGGCTATAAAGCTTGTTTCAGCCTAGTTGATTGTATATAAACCTGTTCGTTCATTAGGTTAAATAGATTTTTTTTTTTTGGAAGATGGAGACTACTAGTTGGTATCTCTGTTCCAACAGTCATTCTAGTGGCAAAGTTATGTTCTATGGCCACAGCTCACCAGTAAGGTGTGTGTGCTGTATGTATTTTTGTAGCAGCATGGATGGATGTCTTCTATTAGCATCCCAATGTGCTTTTGTCCTTGCAGACACACCTAAGGTTTGTTCTGACATGCAGCGGAAGAAGATGAGCAGACCATGCAATTTAAGCACTCTTTGTTGTATCCCTGTGTTTCAGAATTACTGTTCCCTAAACATTTTGGTTAGCGAGGCTGAAAGATGGAGGAGAAATCATTTTTGGGGATTAAAATAATCCAGAAATTGTTATCAGCAGGGTATTACTTTTTTTTGTTTGTTTGTGATTAGAGGGAAGATTTTTGTAAGATTTAAGAGGTAAACTAAGAGGGAGGTGTCTTAAATGTTTACTGGTAAAGAATTCTGAAATAAAACAGATAGAAACAGAAAGTATCCATAGTGTTTTTCCTTTTTACTTAAAATTCCAGTGTGTACCTAGCTCCCAGCACTACTTATTTCTGCCATGTCTGTATCATCTATTTGCGGAATGCAGTGCTCAACTTTAATTTTGTAATTTTTCTGACAGGCCTCTGAGTTCCTCTTTCATACTTGTGCTGGCTTGATATTTTTCATTTTAGTTCCTAGATAAAGATGTTTATTGATGTGCAGCAGCACACAACCTTCTGGGTAGTCTGCTGTCTTGTTTGGATGACTGATTAGAGACGCTGTTTTTTTTTCCTCGCGGAAGATATTTATATTTTATTGGCTAAGATGTGACCTTTTAATTCTGTTGCCTCTGGGTAAGGAGGTAGGGTGTGCAGCATGATAAATGAAACGTGATGTGGCTCAAAGGAGAGCTGATCAACTGCAAACTGCAGTAGAATTCTCTTCTGTACTACTAACGATGTCAATGGCATGTAACAGAAATTGCTTTGACCACAGAAATATTATTAACACAAAGTTTTATTCTGAAATCAGATTTATTGAACTAGCACAGTTTTGTCAGACAAGGTGTATTAAAAAAAGTTGATTTGCCTGCATTAATTGTCCTTTAGTGCTTGTGTTTCACTTCTGCATGTCTCCTTACGTGTGGCAACTGTCTGTCTTGAAGAACTGCTCTAAGTGTCAGAACAGGTTGAGTACAGCACAGTATGTCCTTCAGCATGAGAAGAGATCTATAAGACCACTTCTGAAGTAGTACATCTCTGTCTGTGTTTTGTTTTTCTTAAATTGTCAGTACCTGCACCTAAATCTTGAAGAATATTTAAAGCTGGGGTAAATGAGTTCACTTCAGCAATACCTTTTGCCTTTTCTTTATGCTCAAAAGCCTCAGCCCTTTCCTTAAAGGTTAGTGAGTTCTTCAGAATGTGTTGCTTCAAGAATGGATCACTGCATTACACCCTCCATCCTCCTTTCTATGTTTTTAAATTTACTGGCAGCGGCCTACCTGTCGTCGTTGTCATTATTATTATTATTATTATTATTATTATTATTATAAAATACACTTTACCAATAAAAATCAGCGATCTATGCAATCAGCTCAACTGACAGAATCCGTCTTTTACAGGATCTTTTGGGTTGTCAGAACCATATAATTAATCTCCTCAGGGTGCCAACCCCATGAAGCCATCAATCTTTAATACACACAGAACTTTGAGTCATGTTGCTAACTGCAGCATCTTCAGGAAGTCAGAGTAGCTTTCCCTTTCATTGTTTCAGTTGATTATACTGCCAGATTTCCTAAAAGTCACCACAGAAAGGAAATGACTGCTTACTTGAACTATTAAGGAGATGTAAGAGGGTACAGAATAATGCAGGCTGGAAAATACAGATTTACCCCTGTACAACTGAAGTGGAAACTTGCAGTTAGATAATAGGCACAATAGTGAACACAGTGCTGCAGGCTTGCTTTTTTGGGGCTTGTGAACTGTCATATTTTTTACCAGTTTAGACTTAGAGTAGAGCAAAGCCTGAAAGCAGTGCCTGTTTAAATTCATGTGCTCATCTTTTCTCATGAAATTAAGTTCAGATGGAAGAAGTTGTTTATGAGAGCTCAATAAAAATGGAATTTCGGGACATGTATTCAAAACTGAATGGTAAATTTGCACATGCCAGGTTCACATGTACCTTCCATGCAAATACAACTATTTTTTTTCCCCTAAAATCATAGAAATACAAGTTTGGATATTAATGCAGCAAATCATATTTGTGATTCTGTGCTCTACAGCAGATGTGTATGGGCAATCATTGTCAGGTACTTCTTTGCATGTAGTTCACAACTGCTGTTTCTAGTCAGTCACGGCTCAACAAATTGTTGGATATGGCTCAATTTTGGTGATTAAGTGCAGCAATCTCATGTAAACATTCTCCTTGGTTAAAAATCTGCAGTTCTCCAAACTAGTAAATGTGTGGAACAAGAAATTGCTGATGCACAGATGTGCCTGAGCTGCAATAACTTACTGTTTAAATGTTTCCATGGGTTGCCTGGTTCTTGTGCTGTACTGTCAAATAAGAAAGCACTTCCTTAGTAGGCAGGCTACAATTTCCTTATTTGTGAAGTAAACCCCTTGTCCCATCCTTCTTGTTCACAAAGAAAACCTGATCATTGTGTTCCTCTTAAAGCAGTGTTTTATGTATGTTGGAACAGTCTTATCTGCGATGCACGCTGTGAAATTCTTTCGTGCTCCTTTCTTGCTCTTGAGTCTTTTCGTGTTAAAATTGTTTCCCATTTATATGTGCAGACACAGTTTACAGGAATAGGCACTTACTTACAGTTTTCAATACTGTATACGCACTTGGGGAGAGCTTCTTACATTTTTAAAGCTTTGAAACAGATAATGCCCGGTGAGCTTTCTAAAGAAATAAGACATTTTTATAGACCTTCTCATTAGAAATGTATGCGGTTATACTCATCAGAGGTGTAATGACAGCCCTCTGTAGGGCAAAGGAACAGTAAGTGTAACGAAGAGCTTATAATAACAGAGAATATCATTTTGATACATTTCTATTACTCATACAATACCTTGAAAAAATAGCACAATGATTTCCAAGACTTCTGTCTACAAGGCTGTGCTCAACCAAGAAATAATGTAACTTTTAGCAACAATCATCTCTTCTTCCCTGTCTTACAAACTGAGCAGGAAGTTATCAAGGATGAATGAAGTACATTTTTCCTTAAAATGCTCGCATGAGGAATAGATTAGATGGTCTATTAAAATCAGTACATTTAGCTTTAAATAGTCTCTGTTAACCATTAAAGTTATCATCTTAGATTTGGATGTTCATGAAACTTACCTTGCAATTATTGTGTGTTGGGCAAATGTGCTAGGACATTAATATAGTGTCTCGTGCTTTTGGTGGTTTTTTTGTTTTTTTTTGTACTTAGGATTTTTTAACATTGGTTCGTATGACTTAAATATGTATTTCTAAAAAATACTACTTCTGCCACTGTGTCTTGTTTGGGCACGCAGTGGAGAGTGGCTCACAAATTCACACCTCAGGAAGGTGGAAAATGGGTTATATGGGGAATGATGGTTTTGAGTCCCTCTAAGTAGCTCTACTCTTCTTGTGATTCTTCTACAAGCTCAGCTGAAGGACTGCTCAGTAGAGGAAGGAGGAGATTAAATAAACTTTCCTCTTGTTCTTTGATTCTCATTTCAGTGCATCACACTGTACTTTATAACACAGCAGTATGACATACAGTGCTTCCACATGCTTCTGTGAGTTGGAAACAAAGTAGACCACCCCCCAAGTCATGGTGACATTGCATAGCATATAGCTCACTTAATATAAATGGAGGGAGAACTGGACATCTTGAGCTTGCAGACAAATCCTACGTGGTGCAGGTGGCTGATCCACTCCTTTCCGCTAGCTGAAATAGCTGGTTCATGCCATTTCCTGGTGCTACTTCAGTCTGCTGGTATCTCAGAGGTGCCTCCTCTAAGCTGCAAGGATTTAAGTATTTAATCTTCTCTTCCTTTTGCAGCAAGGAACAGACTCGGTTAGCACATCTTCCCACTCTTCTGAAGAGTTTTGGTGCTCTTGGAAGTAAGGAACTGTGGAGTAGGATGCATGTTTCAATGCCTTTTCTGCTTTGCCATTTGCAATTTTATGCAGTCTTAAAATTTACTTTACCTTCCTGAGTATTTTCAGTGTCCCTGCTGACACTGGAATAAGTATAAAACCACAAGCTTATATTAAAGGTCAACTTAGGAATGGGGTTCCTCAAGAATAAACTGATTCATAGGGTGATGTGCTTAAGATTATGGTGGAAAACTGCTATTTTAAAAGATTTCCTCCAAAGCGGTGGGGATTAGGCTGGAAGTTTTGAAAACAGAAAAATATACTGAAAATCAGATCCAAGACCTTTTTATCAGAGCTGTGGTAGAAATTATAGGGGAGTTGTGTGTATATTTGATATGAAATTGCACTGTGTGTTTTGAAGGACACTAACCTGTTAGCTATCTATTTGTATGATTATGATTATGCATCGTCTGTGTAAACAAGAACAGTTGCCTACAAACAATATATCTTATGATGCTAGTACTAGCGTTGCTAGGAAATGACATAAGGATTCTTATATACTGGATATAATAGTAGGGTTTTACTGGAGGACTGCAATGCTAAAAGTCAGAGCTTGTGCATCTTAACTTGAGGAGGTATTTCCTTTAGCTGGCAGCTCGAATAATCCTTTTTATGAATATGAGAACCAGTTGCTTGAAGGCACGCACCCCTTCCTCCTCCCCCAACGTCATGCCCATACCATCTGAGTAAGCTGTTGTTCTAATTCTCTTGATGTTCCTAAAGAGAAGCCTTGATACCTGAGCACAGGGATATGGCTGCAGAGGATTAGAAGGATAAGCTCCATAGGTCTGTGGATTAATATTCTCATCTAGAATTTACATCTAGATAACGTCCAATGGCATCACTATGAAGGTATTTTCATGTGTTGACTGTACAGAGACACTCCTGTTTACTCTTTTGCTGCAGTTTATCAAATGTGCCTTTAATGTTTGCGTCTCCATTGCTGTACTATTGGGTATTGTCAGTTGAAAGGATGGCTCTGTGGATGATGAATGCTGTGAACTGTTGCCTCAGCTTCACACAGAGCTGACTAATATTCTTCTCAGTTCCTTCCGTATCTGAGATAGCTGTTTAAAACATTAGCAAAAATACTTTATGAATCCTAATTTGATTCTTGTGGCAGGAGACGTGGTCTGTGCAGACATACGTGAGTGTAAACCAAAGTCTGGTAACTGTTAATGTGATCTTCACGGCAGTGGTGAACTCTGCTTTTCTATGCTCTCTGTCTAGGCTGGATCCTTGACAGCTGTTTGTGTAAATTAATATGCAGTGTGGAGTGTGACGTTATGTGGCACCTATAAATGAATGCAGTGGTAGCACAGCAATGGCTCGTGGTGTTTGCAGTAGCTGTCTACCTGCGTATATGAGGAAGTTACAGTTCAGTAGGGAGTATCTTGTGTATGTTTCCCAATTGGTTCCTGGATGTAGGCGCCCAGAATACTGATGAGCTATAGAGCAGTGTGGCATCAGTTTAAAATAGACCAGTGCTTAGACAGCCGTTGTCAATACTTACTTATAGTTGACGTATTTGTCATGATGACAGCCGTGTTTGTAGAAGGCTGGAAATGGGAAATGTTTTAATATGTGAAGACGAAGTGTTTTTCCAGTGTAGTAAGCATGTAAGTGTGTTTTATTTCTTCAGTGTATGGAGACTAATCTTAGTGAAGAGGGATTAGTATTTAAGTCTGACAGTTGTGAATGTCACTGTAGGACAGCTTTGCATAATTCCTTAGTTTAAATTCCACGCTGAGCCACGTCCTAATGTGCGGGAGGAAAACCTTCTTTTACCATATTCAATTAACAGGCAGGACAGAAACTGTTATTGTGGCCAGTTAAAAAGAAGCACCAACTTTCAAAAATAAATGACCAATGAGTGAAAAAGAGATGACTGAAATCCTCAACTTAGTTTCCTCTTGAAATTGATCTGTTGTTGCAAGGTGGATTTTTCTGATGTAATCCAAGCAGCTTCAGTCCACTCTAAGATAATGAGATATTCATATTTGCAATATATATTATAATAACTGGAACATTGTGGGAAAAACTAAAGGCATATTTAGAGGAAACATCATGCTTATGGATTACAACAAGGACAAATAAGTAATAGTCCTGCGTTGTGAATATTCAGTTACAGAGAAGTGAAGGCAAGGCAGAATGTCTTCCTATCTGAGTTCCACTACCTATACGATAGGACTGATATAAATATTGTGTGTGTCCCAAAATACGAAGTACTCAAAATTAAGAATAAAGCATCAAAGAGCAGAAGATTCTTTCTTAAATCACAAAATGCTTGTTTTTGTCGAACCTCATGAGATTTACCTGGGCCCATTGCTAGAGCCTGTCTAGGTTGCTCTGGATGGCATGCCTCCCCCTGGATGTGTTGATTGCACCACACAGCTTGGTGTCACCTGCAAACTTGCAGAGGGTAAAATCGATCCCACTATTGATGTCACTGATGTTAAAGGAGCACCAGTTTTGGTGCTGACCCGAGGGATGCTACTTGTGACCAATCTCAATCTGAACATTGAGCCATTGTCCACTTCTTTCTGGGTACAATCTTGCAACCAGCTCCTTGTCCATCTATCAATCCACCTGTCAAATCCATATCTTTCCAGTTTGGGGAGAAGGATGTTATGGGAGATGATATCAAAAGCCTTACTGAAATCCGGATAGATGACATCAGTTGCTTTTCCCTTGTCCACTGTCACAGTTATGCAATCCTAAAAAGCGACAAGGTTGGTCAGAGAGGACATGTCCTTCATGAAGCCATGATCCTTTTTCTGTATTACCTCTCATTCTTCCATGTTCCTTAGCATAGCCTTCAGGAGGATCTGTTCTGTGATCTTCCATGGCAGTGAGGTGAGGCTAACTGGTTGGTAGTTCCCTAAATCATCCTGTTGACCCTTAAAAAATTAGGTAATTACAAATACATCCATTTTCAATTAAAGTCTTCTGAAAGTTTTTTTGGGGGGGGATTATTGAAATAATTTTTAAAATTATTTGTAAAAACTACTTAAACCCGGGGAACAGTCTTAATAAAGACTGCCAGCTTGGGTAACTTATGTGGAGAAAGAAAAGAAATTCTCTGCTATCAGAGTTCTTAAAACCCAGATATGTTTTTTACCTGGTAGTAGATAAAAGTAGTCTCTACATAGAATTCTGGCTGACAGTGGATCTGATGTGTGTGTGAATAGATTACTTCAGGCACATGAATAGTCCCATGATTTGAACTGAAATCAGTATTTGGCATCTGACTCCTAAGTGAGTTCTCTTCCTTTCCCCTTTGTTTCCTTCCCTTCTCTGTAAGGATCCTCTTGCATACCTGTTCATATGTGCATTAGCATCTACTTTAGCTTTGATTTATAGCTTTTTTTCATCTTACTTGTGCTATTTTTTATTTGCTTATTCTTTATTCTTTACAGTCTTTGAGCAAGAATATTGTGCATATTGTACATATAAGTATAAAAATTAGTTTTTAGAATTCTTGTCCCTCTAGGAATGCTTTGGACAGATGTTTTTTTAATGAGATTGATAAATAGTCTAATTTCTCAACTCATAGTTACAGATGCTGAGTGTGGTTCTGAGGTCTGTTAATTTTTTTTGGAAGTGATTAAATCCAATTACAAAAAAAAAAATATGCTTATGTATGTAGCTCAACCCTCATAATTTCCTTACCAACATAATTAAATCCTACATATGCATGTATTGTTTGCTTTTTTTACTCAAATAGATTTTCATGCTTGCACAGGAGTTATTCCTGTTCAGCTCTGCCAATTGTTTTAACAATGTTAAGAAGCTCTCTTGTTCTCTGCTTTCCTGATGGTATGCTTGAAAGGTCTCTATTTGCTGAATCCAAATATTCTCTTCCTTTCTCTGTGGTAATATTTAACAAGTTTCTTTGCATGCAGCAATATAAAAACATTTCATGTGCAGGTCCCTGTTTGAGCTATCAAAATCCAGAATAAGCATGCTAGTTGAGGGGAAGGTACTTCAGCCTGTTGCTAAGAGATATCTGTACTTCAAGAAAATCCAGTTGTCAGTGACTGGGAAGGAATATACCGTAGTCAGATACAAGTGGCCTTTTTCTTTTTTCCTTATTTTTCTCTGTTAATAGTCTCCCAAGATAGTTTAATGAGGAATTAAGGATTGACACCATCTTCAAAGAAAAAGTAGCAAACTAGACTTGAATACATTTTCCTAAAGCTTTTTGCCTGCAACATCTGGAAAAGCTTAACTTAGGGTGGATTTCAGTATTCTAGTGGTAGGCTCTAATGAGTCACTCAGTCTTAGCAGTGGATGACAGCAGGGTATGCTAAATTGTAAACTACCGCATTGGCTTCACAGCACTTGACAAACATAATGATGTCAAGAGGAAGGGTGACATGTCTGTAGGATGTCTTCTGTTGAACTGCACTTCGTAGACATTGTGAACTCATCTAAGATGTCCAGGCTTACTGTCTTTAGGGATGGTATGCAGGGAGAATCTACAACCAGAATGCTGTGCATCTGACAGAAAGCGTTATCTTCCTGTGGTGGTCTGACAAGGAAGGAATTTATAGGAAGCTAGAGGCCGGTGTGAACCAGTAGCAAATTGTTATTCCCTAAGCAAGGGAGTGATCATAATTCTTTTAAATTGTACAGCACTCTGTTCTGGTCTGGTAGTTAACACTATGCATGAAGAAGCATGAAAATAGTGCATGTGTTGTGCTGTCACAGTGTTCCTCAAAGCCCCTAGGAGCTATATCACCGCATTTTATCTCTATTGAAACTTCATACTGAAGTGTCTGGACCAGTGGGCTGTGGTATAAATTGATGTTGAAGCCCTAAAGGCGGATGGGTGAACTTGATTTATTCCAGTGCTGTTACCATCCTTCTTGCTTCACTGTTTTGCTGTCAGCCCTTCATCTCTTTGTTTCCTTAATTTATGTAGAACAGGAAGGACAAAAGCTAAGGCTCATCTTTGATCCTCCTGTGGACTGATATTTTGCTAGCTCAGGGTCTCAGTTACTGTCCCAGATGTCTTTTTTTTTCCCCATCCAAAGAATATGTCACTTAAATGTTTGGTTTAATATCTAGTGATCAGCTGTAGAAAAGTTATTCCCATTACATGTGTTGTTGTGTCTCATAGAATGGAATTTTACAGGAAAAGTGGTGGGATGTAATATTGTTACGTTGCTATTCATCATAATTTGACACGAGCTGTGATTGTTTAACTTTGTTACTAAGAATAGCCTTGGGATTAATGCAGCCAAAATGATTCCAACTCTTTGGAAAACTAATGCTGGTTTTAAAGAACACTTGTATATAAATGAAGACAGATATGTCCTCAAATAATCTTCTTTCCTACCTATACCCATTGTGACTGCATTCAGTGTTTCTTAAACATTTCGTTGCATGCCCCAGCACACAAGAGGGCTACCATGTTGTGAATTGACAAAGGGTTCTTAGTGAAACAAAAGCTTCATAGAAGATGTAATTCTATGCATATGTAACTCCTGAATAAGTGGCTCCCCGATTTCTTTACGAACAATAAAAGGAAGTCTGAAACCAGCAATTCCAAATCTGTTTGTTTGATAAAAATACAATTAGATCTTGAAATGACGCCATCAATCAACTGAACAAAATGACTTTTTATGGAGTAAATTATAACAAAAGTAGATTATATGTAGCATTAAATTATTAAAAGGAAATTATAACACATATAACACATAGTTATATGTTCTTTGTGTTTTATAATTAACAAATAAGGTTCATCAATTTTTTCCTAGACATGTTGCAAACAGTACAGTTACTAATTTGATATAACTACTAATGACCGGCAGCAGGCAGCTCGTGTTCATTTGTGTTCAACAAACATGATGCATTCAGTTAATTTTATTTTTTAGTTGTGTACAAAATATGATCTTGTGACATGGTCCTTTTTGGACTATAAAATATCTCTTGATTTAACTCTGAGGAGAAAGATGGATTTTTTTATTCTGCAGCTTGTGAAGAACTGTTAATACATGAGACAGAAGTTGTAAAGATGTAATAAAACATCTTATTCCTATATGGCATACTGAGAATTATAGAATGGCTTAGGTGGGAAGGGACACTAAAGATCATCCAGTTCCAAGCCCTTGCCCTGCCATGGACAGGGTTGCCAGTAAACCAAATGGTTGGACACTTGTGGGCTAGGTGTTATATATATATATATGAGGCATTAAGTCCCTAGCAGTTCATTTGCACATGAAGCTATATACATATGCTGGTGCTGATAATTATAGCCCATTTTTTTCTGACTTTTTTGACATAAATCTTTAGTTGTTCCTCTGCTTTCCATTACTCTTAAAATGGTGGAGATTTTTTTAAAGTCTATTTTATGTTAGAATGCAACCTGGATCACATAGCATTTATTGCTGCTGTCCTTCAAAGTTTGCTTTTTCCTTTTTTTTTCCCTTAAGTAAATCATAATTTGGCAGGTCAGGCTTGCACAATTCTTTTTTGTCCCAGTGGGTTTATTAACATTTTTCAAACACCTAGGCTTCTAACATTATGTTGGGTTAATGTACCTTTTCTGGAGGTCTGTTGAACGTTTGCTGACAAGTGAGTAACTTAATTTACTGCAGTAATATTTTAGATATTTGCTGTTATGTACTTAATTAAAGAAGTGAGTTATAGGATAAAATGTGTTTCCTTCAAGCCAATAGCACTTTGAAGGCTGCATTTTTTTCCCCACGGTCGTCTTCTGTTCCCGAAGTCTCATCTGCCAGTGCTAAAGTAGCAAAAATAAAAGAGCACTCTCTTATATAAAACTGTCCCCCCCCAGGCCCCTCACCCTGCTCCTTCCCCCTTCCTCACCAGAATAATTTCTGCCACAGTTCGAACTGTTCAGCTCATCTATGCAATCTTTTTTGCTATCTAGCACGGCTTTGTTTATTGCTTTAATAGATGAACTGGAGAGAATAATTGTAATTACACATTTATAGGCTGAAGTTGAAAGGCATTTTGTCTTTCAGGCTTTCTTCCAGTGTTCCTTTTTGTACGCCTTAGTTTCTAGAACAATAACTTGAGAGGATCTGTGAGGGTGATGGAGGACAGAGCTGGAATTCAGGCATCAGAACTGAAAGATTTACAAGAGTTCAGAAGTGGAGAAACAATCTGGGAAAAAAGAAGTTTAAAAAAGGAAAGGAAAAAAACCTAAAAATGTGGTCCAGTGTGGATGACAACAAAATACTTTGCTTGTAAATAAGTTTGTTGTGAAGACATTGATGAAGTAGCTGTTCTGAAGAAATGCCTGCAGTTTATAGTGAGTCACAAGCTGACCATAACTTAAGGGCTACGCTCTCATGAGAAACGTCAAACAGCCTGTTTGAAACATGACAGCTCTTCCACTCAGAATTGGTAAGGTATCGCTTGCAGAGTTTTGTCCAGTTCTGGGAATCATTTAAATACAGATGTGGATCAGATAAAGAGTCCAAAGCACAGCTACAAGAACCATCTGAGGGAAGTCTGAATCCAAGGGAGTTTCAGAACTGGAGTGCTTTAAATTAAAGCAGATAAAACTGAGGGGAGGAGTAAATTTCCAAATTTGTATAAGTCAGCTGCAAAATAAGGTAAAAAAATGGTGTGGTTTTGTTTCATGTTGCAGAAGACAATGTAAACAGTTGAATAGATTACCTTTGGAAGTTATAGTACAACACAAGGCAGTAACTTGTTTTTCTTACCGTATATAATTAGACTTAGATAATCATTGGAAAATTGCTCCAGTGTTGCCACTTTGTTGCTCATGTCGAATATCCTGTGTATTACATACTGATAAACTGCTTGCGGCAGATAACTTGGATTAATTTATTCCTTTCAGAGGTGCCACTTCTTAGACCCCAGAATATATTCTCCATTATCTTTATACTTGCTTGTAAAAGGTAAGCTGCCTATAGATATGGATGTCATATTAATATCAGAAAACTGTATCTGAGGAACTTGGGGGCCAAGTAGTATGTATTGTCCACGAGAGAAGGATGTATTAGGGAGAGAAGAGAGCTATCTGGAAAAGAGAACACTGCCAGTTATTTCATGGGATGGTAGTACTGAAATACTGCAGCCACATGATCTTATTTCAACAAACAGAAAGTAGGAATTACACTGCTAAAGCGATTTCTTGGAGGAAGGTATGCTTTTGGGGCATACAGGTATGTTCTGTGTAGTAACCAAACTTTTTCGTAGAGTTGCTTGTCAGTGTTTGGCTTTTTTCTCTTTGACATATTTGCTTTTTTTTGTAATATATTTTACTTTGGTTTCAGTGAGGCTGTATGTCTCTTTGGAGTTATTTTTACATGGAAGTCAAGCAAGTATGGCTCTATTAAGTGCTTGGTTGGTAAACTGTCAAGTAAAAAATGCAAACATACTACAGCAGATGTTAGTGAGTTAAGATTCATAGTGCTTATTTTTCTTGCCTGCTATTTCTAACTTAGTAAGTTACGGTAGCATTTGTAGGAACTGTGTGGTTAGTTTTTGCTTTAATTTTTTTTTTTTAATATTTCATGATGCATGTTAACAGTAGCATCGCTATTGAGTGATGCTCAACATACCCTAGTATTTCTGAAACACATTAAAACATTAATAAGAGTAAGGGCAATATCTACGTGGTTTGAATCACACTTTGAGCTTAGTGTTTTCTGTGTCTTCTGTGGGGAAAAAAGGTTATAGTCAACAACATACTTCTGTTGGCAATGTTTCCATATATTTGAGGTGGCAACAGTGATTGTACGAGCGTGACTTTAAAGTCTGGCTGAATTCTTAAAAACTGACTTGTAAAATTAACATTTATGAGCTGTCTGCGCTCTATCTGTATACAGACATAAAATATAATTGTCTTAAGTGGCAAAAAATATGATTCTTCTTAGGCCTGTCAGCAGCAGGATAAGCTAGGTACTATTTTTTAGGTATCATCAGAATGGTTACACATGTCACAGGGCTAATCATTCTCACTCCTGCTAATGCTCATAAGCTCATGTTGTAGAAGGCTTTGCCAGTGAGATGACTGATACATTGTGACTTACATAAGCATTATGGCAATAGTGTGCATGAATAAGAATGATTTTGGTCTTTTTTTGTTTTTTAAATCCTTTGCAACATCTGTACATATACTGCTAATTCTTGTGGCTTGTAGACCTATAGAAAAATGTATGTTGGACAAAAATGTATTTATGTAAATCAAAAACACTGAACTGAAAATATCTGTCAGATGTGAACTTTCAGTAATTTCACCAGAATTCACTTCCAGCCTTCTGAAACTTATTTCTTGGAGTGCTGTTCACATAGAGATTGCCTTCTGTGTTGGAGGCTCGCAGCTTAACATCTAAACTTGCACCCTAAGTTAAACTTCAAAATTATTTTCACATGAAACCATTCTCTTTAAATTTGCTATTTATCAGTCAGCCAGGCAGCACGTGAATGAACATTGATTTCTGAGAAATTGTACTTGCGTAGCTTGTGCTGTCTCTAAGGATCAGAATATCCATGTAAACTAAATAAACACAGTTAGGTATGCATATAAAATGAACCTGTAAGAAAAATGTCCTAACAGCAGTCATGTTTCAAAGTTGAGAAATGTATTTAGGGATTTCAGTGATCTGAAATTTCTATGTTAGGTGCCCATTTTTGGATACATTTTTCTACTTTGAGATCTTGTCAGAGTGACAGCATGTTCCTTTCAAAGTCTGAGGTTTGCTGCTGTTAATGATCTTTTTTTTTTAATGTGAATCTTTTTTTCAACATGAAAAGAAATGAAGCTTCAGAGGCAGCTTCTGAGACTCCAACCTCATAGAAGTAAATCCAGGATGGTGGGCGGGCCCTTGCAGGACCCTGCTGTGTGTCTCATGGGTTTGGTTTGCCTTTCAAAAGAGTCAACAGTATACATCATGGTAATTAATAGGTTTTAGTAAGAGGAACTGTATTCCTATTAGTTATTCTGAATTAAAGCCCTTTGTGATAAATTTGAACAGAAGAAATGCTGTACTTCTCCCTACAAGTACCTTTACCTCTACTTGTATTAAGAATATGATTAACATTGGAGGCCTCTACCTCTAACAGCACTTGGCCTCATTAAGTTTGCTTTCTGGCCTTCACTCCCTGTGGTGATGGGAAACTTGTCTGCAGCCTTTGGAGGATTTGTTAGCATGAAGGGGGAAAAGAAGAGATTGCTTTGTAATCTTGATTCATTCAAATGAGAGTGATAGCTACATCTTTTATGAATGTGCAAAGCTGCATAAATATTGTGTGAATGTCAGTTAGGGGTCTGTCTCTTGTAACTAGTGGATTATAATCCATAAGATTTAAGCAATTTAAGGATTTTAAATATGAATGGATATGAAGACACATCTTTGAACAACACTTTCTCTTGTTTGTAGTCTTAAAAATGAGTCTGAAATAACGAGTGTCTTAATTATGTCTTAATGGCATTGAAAAGGCAAGTAATGATTGTCAGTTACTAGTGTGAAGTTTTGTAACTGTCAGCAGTTTTAATTTTTATTTATATAGAGAAGTATGTTGATACTTAGGAAACTCTAAAGAGTACAGCAGCTGCTGATCAGTTAAACATGAAACAGTCTGCGCATCCTACCTGTGCACTGCCAAGGAAATATCCATGTGCTGTCTTTAACGTGTTGGGTTAGGAAATCTGTGTTATTTTATAAACATTAAAGATGTTAGTTGAAGACCTTGACAAATCTATGTTGTTAGAAGAACTCTGTGAAATTTTACAGTAACATCACACAGTAATTGGCAGCTGTTAACTGTAAAATTTGTTAAATCCAGTGTATCTTCTATCTTAAAAAAAAAACAAAATCAGAAAACAACTAGCCAACTAAAAAAAAAAAATCAAACAAAATATAGCAAGAAAAAAAAAACAACAAACAAAAGCAACAAAAAACAACTCCATGGAAAAGCACCATTACAAATTTTCAAGACTATTCATTTGTAGGTGTATCACTTTTGATGCTAAATAATCCTCCAGTTCTTTAATTTACTTAGCAATAAGCTGTTAAGAGAAGTTACTTTACATGTCAAAGATGAAGGGCATAAGGTAGGGGTGGTATATGTAACCGGTACTCAGTAGAATATGTTTATTTGCTGATTTGGTGTCAAAATTGTTGTTTTGGAGATGATGATTGGACACGTGCAACGATCCAACACAACACCCCATCTCAACTGCTGTAGAATTGCAGAACAGTTTGTCTTGGAGGGATTCTCTAGAGATCATGTAGTTCTAGCCCCACTGACATGGACAGGACTCTGTCCACTAGATCATAGTGCTCAAAGTTCCATCCACCTTGCCCTGAAGGACCATTGTGACAGATGGATCCCAAGACTTAAATGAATTCAATGGATGTTTATTAAGTTGGAAAACATGAGATCTAAGCATAATAAATGGTATGAGATAATGCATGAAATTTGTCTTGATTTGGTTGGGATAGAGTTCACTTTATCTGTAGTAGCTTTTATGGTGCTATGTTCTGGATTTGTAATAAAAATATTGTTGGTAATGTACCTTAGTCGTGGCTGAGCAGATCTTAGATAGAGTCAAAGTCTATTCTGGTGTGGGAGTTGATCTGGAATTTTAACGAGTAAGAGAGAAATAGTAAGAGAGATTTGGTTTTCTGATGGTGTTCTGAAACCGGCTTCTCACTGTCTTAATTGAAAAGGGCCCAAGGTGCTGAAATTAACCAAGATGCAAGTCCTTAATATGGTGTTGTGTGTCATAGGTCTTGCTTTACAAGTACACTCACTCACTCTTACCTGCTCTGTTGAACTAGGTCCACAACTTAACATGGTATAAGTCAGGTATCTGTGTTCTTCATCAAATATATGAAGAATACACTCAGTACCCCTCAGCAGTGCCCAGTTGAAAGTTGCTATTTCACCGGTATTGCTGTTCTACCTGTCATGCAGCCCAGATCTACTAGACTTAATGGTAGAAACATCAAACCATTTAGTCTAGACTCAGAGTACTTCGGGCTCTTTTGTTTCCAGAATATTAGAGTTGGTGACCAACCTCTTTTGGGCTTCTCCAGGCCTCCATCTTAGGGCCAGATCTCTTCAATGTTTCTATTCAAATAAACGAATAAAGTTGGAAGCAGGGCTAAAATATAAAAAAGAGTTTAAATTTGGGGCTGACACCAAATTAGGAAGAACTATTACCCTCTTTGAGAGTAGAGAGGACTTGTGGAGAGATCCTGACAAATTAGTGGGGAATGACTTGTTAGTGAACACTAACTGTGTTAATGAAAGCAAATACCAGATTATATGTGTGGAGCTGGTAACCCTAAGTACAGACTGCGGAGTGAGAAGCTGGAGAGCAGCTCAGTAGCAAGGGATCTGGGGGTTCCAGCTGATGACAAGTTGAATATGAGTCAACAGTGTGCCTGGGCGGTCAAAAGGGCCAATGTACCCTAGCACGCATGAGGCGCAGCACTGCTGGCTGGGTGAGGGAAGGGATTGTTCTGCTCTACTCAGTGCTCTTGTGTCCTCACCGTGAGCACAGCAGGTTTGTGGCCACAATATAAGGAGATAAAGCTATTAGAGAACATTGAAAGGAGATCTACAAATGTGGTGAAGGGTCTGGAGGACCAGATATATGAGGAGCGACTGAGATCCCTTGGTTTGCTCATCTCAGAGCAGAGGAGGCTGGGGGGTGCCCTGTGATATCTGCAGCTCCTCACAGAGACTGGAGGGGCAGTGCTGAGCTCTCCTCTCTGGTGACAGAAACACTAGGAAAGGCATGGAGCTGTCAGGGGAGGGTCGGGAGGGTGGTGGGCATGGAACAAGCTCCCGAGAGCAGTGATCATGGCCCCAAACTGCAAGAGTTCAAGAAGCATTTGGAACTGCTCTCAGTACAGAGTTTGAATTTTGAATGGCTCTCTGTGGCACTAGCTGTTGGACTCAATGATCCCTGTAAGTTTCTTCCAATGCAGGATATTCTACAATAATGTGATCAGATATGTCATGATTAAGCCTTAAAAAATTCTTGTTATTTAAGTAGGTAATGAGATGTAACAGAGCACTGCAGAAATCAACAAATCTCAGGTCTCTTCAGCTCAATGACATTGCTCAAATTGAAAATGTCACCATCAGAGCACGGTGAATGAACACACTTTTAAAAATATATTTCTTAAAAATGGTTTTGCATATTGTCAGGTTTCCTTGAAATTATGATGAAGCCCTATTGCAGTTCATGACCATAATGAATCATCAGTTTGCTGAATATCCCCATGTCCTTTGTGCAGCATGGAGAATGCGATTTGTCCAGAAACTATAAGTCATGTATTATTTGAAGACAGGATGCACTTTAAAGTCTGAAATACAGAGATGCATGGGCTCTTTACCTCAAAATAGTATTTCAAGGCCTAAATCTTTGGAATAGTTGCAGGAGAGTAGGGTTTTTTGGGTGTAAACGAGGCTGAGGTTTTCAGTGGAAAGGCAGCTAGGCTGCATGCAGTACACTTATTTGTTAATCTCAGGCTGTAGTGCTAACGGAGTGGGTGGGGTAAGAGGATTTGAGAAACTTCTGAGCAGTTAACTACCTCCTGCAGACTTGTGATCCTGCTTTATTTCAAGCAGTATTAAAAGCACTCTTTTCTTCTGTGCCTCTGAAAAGCTCTTTTGGTAGAAAGTTCAAGTTGCTGTAATACCTTCTGTGAAGGTGCATTTCATTATTAGTAGTTGGGAGTTTGATGGATTTAAACCTCCCCAGTTTTGATTTAAATCTCAGTTTAAGAAATTTTTATTTGATAAAGAATGGGATTTGGTTTCCAAGGTGTGTTTTATACAAACTTTGGCTGAAGTGTATTTTCAGCAAAATACGGTAGTAGGAGCTGAGATAGATTTTTGGAATTTGAATCTGAATTCAAGGGTAAAATCCTGTTAAGTTCACCTTCACCTCCCATTACACTCTCTCTCCAAATCTGAAATAAGTCGTCCTGTCTTAAAGCAATTGAAATGGGTTTATTAAAAATAAATTATAATAAAAGATCTAGGAAGTGATCTCGGTATTTCATTACTCCTAGGATGTCATAGCTTCTGATGCTAGATTGGATTAATTTTCCTGAAGTTGCCTTATATGAGTATTTCCATCCATCGAAGTAAAGTATCTCTATGAGTTATTCTCACCCTACGAGGTAAGAAGTAGGTGTTAGCAGTAAGGATAGTAAGAGAGAATGCTGTAGAGACAGCAGTAAATGAAGTGAAAAATATATTGGATTTTGACAGAGAATGGGTGTTCACCTTCATTCTTACAGGAATAATGCCTCCCATTTTATACTATGCTGGCCCACGGTGTCAGAAATAGATGTTAGTGGTATGGCAGTAGAGGTTGAACCTTCCCGCCCGTGTTCCCTTCCATGTTATTGCTGTGTGACAGATGACAGCAGAAGGACAGTCTGGCAGAATGATGTCTGACATGGAAGTGTGTGTGAAGCAAAGGTGGAATTCAATTCCTCCATGAGGGGAAAAAATGGTACCTACTGACAGTCATTGGCACTTGCTGAATGTTTATGATGGGTGGTGGGTTTGAGCGCTGTGAGACGGTGGGTGGAATGTTTCAGCAGTGGCAACAGCCACGTTCTGGAGAGTCTGCTTTAGCTGGGGGTAGGGTGGGGGTGGATAGGGTGGTCTCCAGAAGTCTGTTCAACAGAGATTATTCCTAATAATCATTTGAACCCATTATATAGGTGTTGGTATAATTGGGTTTAACTGGAGTTGCCTAAAAGTATCAGTCAGTAATGCAAACATTGGAGGAAAAAAGTCCGTGTCTGTCATGGCTCTTGGACCAGCATTTCTGCTGGATTTCCTGTAATTCTTATTGTCCATGTTAATTCTGTAGCTTTTATTATTGGTTCCAGATGTGTAAAAAGACTATTCTATTTCTTTTATATTTATTTTTGAGGGATAGATACTGCTGCTTTGTACTAGTGTAAATTGAAAGTAACTCCTTCAAGTCAAAGTTCTCATTGGTCTGACACAGAGATTACCTTTCCTCTGATCTGTGCAAGTAGGTGATGATTGTTCCTGATGTACAGAAATAGGCAGCCATTTCTGCTGTCATTTCTACATCTCTAATATTGGAATGTTTCCCTGTGTGCTGACAGCATTAATCTGTTAATTTGCAAGAGACTAGAACTGAGCCACATCACTTCAAGAGCACTGCTGATCAGTAGTTTAAATGCTCGTAAAAACAAGAGAAATGCATCAATTTCCACACCAGTCAAGGTCAGGTTTAAGCAAACTTGTATGTATGGTTCACTGTAGCTAAACTGAATTGTAGAAGCAGATAAAGCATCCATCAGATGTGGAAAGCTGTTGTTGTTGTTTGTTTTGTTTTGTTTTCCTCTACTCTCTTTAGTCTTATGTTCTCTGAGAACCATGCAGTTTCTCATGAAGTCTTTGAGGTCATCACAAGTTAGATCTACCTAGCTTTTGAATGAAGTTTAATGATAGATTTTAAGTTCATAATGTACTTTACATGAACTCTTCCTCTTGTTTTTCCATGTAAAAGCATAATCGAGTAATCCAGTTAGTCACCACATTATTTTTTTAATAATGGATTAGCATTTCATATTGCTGACCAAGGGAAGGGATTGTTTTTTTTTTTGCTTTGAAAAATTGCAATGCATGCTAATAGCTTAAAGATATGAAAATAGAACTTGAAGGTGTTTTTAATGGTTAGATGATTTAGGTTTTTAATTGCATTCAGAGGGCAAAAATTTCAGTCTTTGAATTCAACTGTGAGATAGCCTTAAGTTTTGGGTTTTTTCTTTAAAAATGTCACTTTTCAAATGACAGACTGCTGTGCTCTGTTTGTCTGTATTTTGGCAAATGCAGTTGGCTTAGTAGGTTACGCAATGCCTTGTTCAGCATTTAAAGGGAATAACACAAAAATCAAGTGAAGCTGGTTACTGAAGCTTACAGAACTCTTAACTTACTTAAAACATTATTTGCCTGTCAAGGGGATACTGTTTTTCATCAGTGAATGGCCTGGATTGAAAAGAACCATAATGTTCATCTAGTTTCAATATGTGCAGGCCAACCAGCAGACCAGGCTGCCCAGAGCCACATCCAGCCTGGCCTTGAATGCCTCCAGGGATGGGGCATCCACAACCTCCTTGGGCAGCCTTTTCCAGTGCGTCACCACCCTCTGTTTTTCTTGAAATATTTTTGTGCCTGGGAAGTTTCAGTATTCAGACTTCAAAAATATTATATCCTTGCGAATAAAGGGGCTGAATACAGAGTTAGTTTTAAATCAATTTGGGTTCCATGTGAAATGTTTACTACTTTGAATTTAACAGAAAGAGAAGCCTATAGGGGGGAATGTTTCCATCATGTCAAATGCGTGTTGTTATTCTGAGCGTCCTGGTGGTCTCTTTTGCTCTTAAAATCCCATCTTTGGAAACATCACAGAGTTTTATTACCGTTTGAATGATAAAGTATGCAATAAAACAATGGCTGTTTTCATTACTGTTCTCTGTGCTGGGCATGAATTTTGCTGTATTGACTAACGTGTCTCATGGGATTTTCTTCATGTTTTTTGCTTTTACAATTCAAAAGCATTTGGAGCACAAAAACTGTTGAAAAAGCAGTGGGAAAATCAGCTTTTGGCATTCTCCCTGGAGAAGAGTAATACCTTTCCTTCCTGTAAGAGGTGGTGTGCAGAGGATAGGTGACACGAAAACCAAACATCCATTAATGTCATAGAATCATAGAATAACCTGGGTTGAAAAGGACCACAATGATCATCAAGTTTCAACCCCCTGCTATGCACAGGGTCACCAACCACCAGACCAGGCTGCCCAGAGCCACATCCAGCCTGGCCTTGAATGCATCCAGGGATGGGGCATCCACAACCTCCTTGGGCAACCTGTTCCAGCGTGTAACCACCCTCTGTGTGAAAAAACTTCCTCCCAATATCTAACCCTAAACCTCCCCTGTCTCAGTTTAAAACCATTCCCCCTTGTCATGGAGTAGGTATTATTTGAATGCTTTGGGTGCTGCCAAGCAGTCACTTTGATCCTTTTTTTTTTTCCCCCCCCACAAGGACATATATAGTAACAGATTTTGAGATGCATGAGCTTTATCTTGGAACATTTGTGCAAAAGTTGCTTCTTTTTGATTAGAGAGCCTTTGAGGGAGAGGCTGTAGCTAAAATTCAAGTTAGCGAAGAAGCAAGTGGAGTAAGTATGGACCTCTCATCTGCTGCTGCAGTTCCAAATTTGCAGTGAAGGATTATTATTTTGGTAGTTGGCCCAAATGGGAGGCAGCGTAACTGTTAATCAAGCTGCAAACAGTTTGTGGCTTACCTACTAAATGCCAGTGACAATGCTTTTATGAAATTACTACAGTTTTGTCTTGTAAATCTTTGTAGTAAATTGATTTTGTGGCATAGTTATGTTCTATATGGTCAAGTCATCTACTGTTATTTTTTAAGTATGATATTTCAAGCCCTGATAATGAAAAAGAAAATCCGTTTACAAAAATATGCTATATGCATATTATAATTAACAAACATTTTGTACTTATTTTTTAGCATTGTCTACTTTCTTAATTGACTCTTGTTTTCTGGGAGTTTATTTAGAAGGGTTACATTTGTACTTTTTGTGTAACCTTTTCATGGGGGAAAAAAAAAAAAAAAGAATTTGCCCAGTGAGTTTCTTGCCCTTATAGAAAAAAAACAACTAGAGAGGAAAACAGAGGCTTCGTCTCTTGAAAGGAAATGGGCAGTCTGAGCCATGAAGGAATGAAAGTGTTCGTGTCATCAAAGCATACTTAAAGGCAGTATCTAAATCACCAGCAAAACAAAGTCATTCTTCAGATTTTCATGACTGTGGGAGTATGAATTTACAGGTGCCTCTCTTCATGATCTCAGATGGGAATGTGGTGTGTGTGTGAGCTTTGTTTAAGCTTCAAGTGAACTCCTTCACTAAATAACGATTTTATCTCCATGAAAAGAAGTATATTTTAGAATCTGGGAAACTATTGATAGCTATTATGAGCTCTGAATTCCTTATTATTTTAGAAACTCAAATATCTTACCTGATGCAAATTCATAATAATGTGACCAAAGCAATCCAGACACTACTAGTTAAATCACATTATTTCTGACCTCAGTTAAGAGCACTCAACTGATTTATTTATTTTCCCACTGGGAAGAAGGAGTGAATAGAAAATAATTAAGCAGGGCAATCATTCTCCAGGCTGTCATCTATTACATAAAGATGACTTATCATACATGCGAAAATTTGAGGTCATGTCTTCACTTTCATTAAGCAGAAGCACCTAAGGAAACAATACGTGGCTAGAGAAACTGTGAAGAAGCATCACATTTTGATTGTTTATTTGGAAATTGTTTAGTAGCAGTAACTGCTGGCTAGAATGTCAGAAGAACCTTTTAACAGTACTTATTTTTTAGTTCATCTTCTCTTAAATCATGTACGTGGAAAAGCAGTTTGCTCCTAAGCTGTTCAAGATTGTTGTTGGTATGAAGGGACTAAAGGACTCTCAGAGTATTAGGCATGTCTACAAGTTGTGTGGAATGAACAGTATGTTTATTTGTGTGCTCCAAAACTACCGTAAATGTGCTGTATACGTAGTATGATTATAGGTAGAAGGAAAGTAGTCAAGATTCTTCTCATCAAAAGGAGTTTTCAGTTTTTTTTTTCTTGTATTCTATTCCGGTTCTTTCCAAGGGTGCAGGCAAATGAGTGTTTTTACTGTTGGTGTTTAGGATAGTTTACTGAACCAAGCAAGGATGTTTTTTCTCATACATATATTCATACAACAAGCATGTCTCCCTAAAAAGAGTACTACAGAAAATGATTCCAAAGGGTCTAGATACTTAGGCCTCCTGAAGCTGCTTAAGTTTTTCTGGCAGTAAGGAGCAAACCTACGGCTACCTTCAGCAGCTGTGTGAGGATTTCCTCAGGGGTGTATACAGAGCTGCACTTCATGTTAATAATGAATATCACCTTAACTTTAATTGGAGCCATCTATGTGTACAGGCGATTGAGGAAACTTCCTGTTAGTTTCAGGATTTCTGATTATAGTCTTATGAATGTAAGAAGCTATCAGGAAAAGTCTGTGGTTCCACCTTTTGCTAAATCAGGCACCTTACTGAAAAGCTGAAGTAAGGATGCGTGCCATTGGTTAAACTTTATTAGTTTATTAGTTTACATTAATCTGCATTTAGTTTTCGCACTGAAGCAAAGAACGGCTGATGAAATTTACTGTTCTGAAATGCGCTTTTGCTTGGTGTGATTCCTTCAAAGAGCAGTACTGACCTGGAGATGGAGGTGCAGTAGAAATGTTGACTGGCACAAGCTAGAATTTTTATTTCATGAAGCTTGGAAATAAAGTAGGAGAAATACATGTTCACTACCAAGGATTTGGAATTAATTCTGTAAGGAGAAGAAATAATTCATTTAAGAAAGTTCTCCATTTCAGAAAATGTACAGATGGCTTGTCCAAACATCTTATTAAGCTATGCAGCCAATTTCTTATTATTGTACAGCACGCTTTGTGCATGTCTATGTAGCATGTTGATATGTATTTATTCAGTATTCTTACAGTTGTATATGTGTGTTTTTGGTGTGAGAAGGAAATATCATCACATGTGCCATAAACAAAATACATCAGGACTTGCTGATATTCTATCTCATATTCACGCGTTTTTATGAAACATTTCCTGTCATTTTTAGTTTTAACTGTAAGCTGTTCATAAACCTGTATTTGTGTAAAAGTAGAGAAGTGGATGTTATAGAAGCATAGCTGGGAAAGACTGAAGATTTCCATTCAGCCCTAGAGGACTTGTTTGTTTCTCTTGCCTTGAGTTACTGAGCTGTGTGCATGACGCCTGTCTGCTATAGCTGTCTGCTTTCAAGAAAGGTAGCATGATGGGAAATATGAGAAGTAAGTCGCTAAGATGGGAGTTATCCCACCTACATGCTTTGGTGCTGCCATGCTGCGTTTACAAATGTGATGTGCATGAGAGGAAAAGCAAGGAAAAGCTTGTCGTACTCTAGACAAAATTTCTTGCCTGTTGTGCTAGTCTCTCTTTGTAGAGATGGAACAAGTCAAAAGTGTGTCACAGTTTGAAGTATTTACTTCTTTCCATTCTTGATACACGTGAAGGGAAATTTAACATTTGTATTGTGGTGTTGAGGTGCTGTGGAAGTGCAACACAATTGATACAGCAGGAAAGATTTATGAGCACAGCAGGGACTTAAAGTAGATAAATCAAAGATATTGACATACTTTCTGGGGGTGAGATTAGGGTTATTGGGGTTTCACTAACACTTCAACAACAGGTTTGAAATGTCTCCTGTGCTGTAAATTAGAAACTACTCTATTTTAATTAAGGCCATCTGGGAGCTCAACGACTGAAGATGGATAAGAACACTAAGGGCCAAGCTGCTTATTTTCAAGGAAAGAACCTTTATCTATAAAGACCATAATGAAGAGAATGACATCATTTGATATTATTTTGTAGTTACTGTTTTGTGTTGTACAGTTTTATAAAAGACAGGCATTTTGATTTGGCAGTATTTGGGGAGATTATTGCTTATTTGTACATATTCCCTTTAGATGTTGAGTAGCTGAAATTTAGATTTCATCCTAAGGAGAGTTAAATAGTGCAGAAGGCTGTAGATTTTCAACACCTACACTTCAAAAAGCAAACGGTTATAAAAGCTGGTTCAAGCTGAACCAGTGGTTGTGTTTCAGTTTGGCAAAGTAAAAGCAACTCTTCACTTGACATGAAGTGAATTGTCTGATTAGACACAGTCTCATTTTGGGTGCTCTGTGGAGAAGTAAAGAGAAAGGGAGACTTAAACTCCTGGGAAGGTGTCTGCTTTCATCTGATAGCCCAAGCTTTGTAGTCTCTGCCCTGGATGTGCTAGATGAAGCCCAGATTTCCCACGTATCCACAGCGCTCTGAGCTTGAGGGTAAAGAAGGAACAATTCCAATCTTTGAGGAACGTTTTATGACACTAGCTCTTTGTTTGTTTTCCCCCAGATGAAATTAGTCAGTGAATTTGACCTGTATTCGTTAATCCTTTCAAGATGACTGAAACCGCATATTTACTATGTCTGCTTGAACTGAATGCCCTTGTCTTGAATGTTAATGGAGGAAAAAGAGAATAGTCACTGCTATGGAACAGTCTCTGCCTTAAAAGATCCAGCACCACTGCTGTGCTGTTAGGAGTGGAAATTGGACTGGACAGCATTTTGTCCGAATTCTCACATATTCTCTAGAGTAGCACGTGATATATCTTCTGCTGAAAGCTCTATGCTGTTGAGAGATGATTTTCTTTATTGAAGTTCAGTGTTTTCCTTGCTCTTCTACAGTTGGTAACTTCATACAGAAACCTAAGCCTCAGTAAGTAGAACAGGAAGCATTTTAAATCTTGTGGATATGAAGGATAACAGTGTTGCTCTGTTTAATGTTAACTTGATATTGAATAATTTATTTTGTTTTTAATACAGAAACTAATAATATGCTGATTTTGCAGTTGTATTTCACAAGATTGTCCATGTGTTCTTAGATTTATTTATTAATTTATTTTCTTGATTGTATGGTAGGATCAGATTCATGGGCTAAACTGATTTAAAGCAGCTGAACTTTTACCTCTTAAATCATGAGCTATTTAGTATGTGTAGTATATATACTCTAATTTGTAGTTTAAACTTACTTTTTGGTTAATGCTGCCACAAAATTTGCAGGTGTACTCAGTTATTTGCATGTTAATACATGGATTTACTGGATAGGGGCAAGGTTACATGAACTGATGTGCAGATGTATGATTGTTATGAACCTACACAGCACGTGTGTGCATGTCCCCAGAGCTAGATAAAAAGTGTGTGTAGTAGTTCTATGATGAGGGAGGAAAAATAAAGTTGGAGCTGACCTTCTCATTACATCAGGTGGATAGATTGTTCAAGGTATAAACACACCTGGCTACATTCATGATGTAACCAAGCACTGTGAAGATCACATGTATTTCTTCTCCCTTCGTGTGAAATCAATTTATGTACTTTCAAAACGTTTTATACATGGTCTAGCACATATTTTTCTTTGTTAGATCAATGAGTGTCAGAACTAACTCCACTGAAGTTTGTCGCATGACTTGGAGCAGAGGATGAATCTTAATTAACTGTTTTTTCTCTGGAATATCTCTACAGAATGGGGGCAGGAACACTGTAGCTAGAGAGCAGATGGAATTCCTGCTGCCTCTCAGGAGGAACAGAATAGCCTTGCTTTTTATGGCAGTGTCTGGTGGTAGTACCAAGTAGAAAATTCTGTAGGGTCTCAGCACTCATGCCAGTAGGGGTATGTATGCTTGGGCTCCGTTTTCATAGTAAAGACGTAGGTAAACTTTTTACCTTGTGTACCTAATGTGAGACATGCAACTCCATATTTAGACACTTATGTAAGCAGCTAATTCCCCTTTGAAGTCAATAAGAACACAGTGAAAATGTAGCTTTCAATGTATGCTGAAATGCCTAATGTTTGGCATCTGAAGTCTGGCAGAATAGTTCATAGTGTCATTGATATGTATAGCATGTAAGTAGGAACAAAGGTCCTGGCTGCTGGAACCTGCTGAAATAAATGAATCTTGATAGACAGTATCTGAGCTTGATTCTTTTATCAGCAGTGTAGCCTTTTATAAGGACATGAGTTTTTCAGAAGCAACTTTTTATTTTTTCAGGGGAGGTGTCAAAAGGGCAGCTGTATGTTGCTGGCACTGGAAGTCTGCTTGTGCTTTGTGTTGCCCTTATTTAAGGAGCAGTCCATCTGTACTTAAAGGAATGCAATGCTCACAAGTTCATTGTGAGCAATGATTCAGCTCAATGGAGTTTATCTGAACTTCTCTAAAAGATACAGCTGGGGAAAAAAAAAGTAATCATAAAGATGCAGAGGCTGCTGATTTCTCGCAAATATTTTTAAAAACTTGTTTCTTGTGTTTTGATTGTCTGTTACTTATTATGATGAAATGCAATCTTTTTTTTTTCCTCCCTTCCTGCGTTTTATTTCATTTGGTTGTATAAAAATTATGCAGTAAATTCTGTTGCAGCAAATTTCACTTGGCTCAGTGCTGTGAAAACTTGTATGATGCATGGTCCAGAAGGTATCCTGATTAAATTTAATAAATCAGTTCCTCTGATTCAGCTAGGGTATGCAGAAACTGAGATGTGTATGGAGAATGATAACTTCTGTTTTACTGTCCTGTTTACTGTCCAGCAGCATGATGAGACAGTAGCTTTTCTCACCTGTTATACTGAGAGTATTTTTTTCTAATATCTCTCCCATGCTTGGAAGACTGAATTACCATTATCTGGGGAATGTTGATATTTTTCAAGAAAAAGAGTGCAATTGTAGAATAGAATAGAAGTCTCCTATAAAATGCAAGCTCCATAAAACTGCCATTGGTGCAATGATGTATTTCATGGAGATGTTGTTGAATTCTGCTGTTTTAATCTTACTCAACTGCTTTTAATTATAATGAATCCAGTATTTCTAATAACTCACGATTACAAATACAATTTGGAATGAACTGAAATTGCTTTCAAAGAACATTCCAATAAATGACATATGTATCTACTTGTGTACTTATATCCTTTTCTTATATGAAATGAGAAAATAGAGTTCAATTCATGCAATAAATAACATCAGAAGATATTCTTAAAACATGTTGTTTTTGATATTGACACAAATGTGTAGCTCTATTTGATCTATGCAGATAAATACTTCATCTGTCCAGTAAGATAAATTCTATATCGTTTGCCAGGAGTTTGATAGTCTTCTTAGTGAAGTATTCTAACTTATTTAAATTACTGTGTTGGCCAAAAGCATGACTAAAGTAAACTCAGCTCAGAGGTTGTCCAGTCCACCTTTTTCAAGCTTTTGTCGTGTTTTCTATGCCAGAAGCAGTTATGTCCTGGTGCGGGCCAGCTAATATTAAAGGTTCAGCTGTTACAATGAAGTGATCCTGCCAAGGTTGGTGAAAAGGGCACTTGCCTTATATTGTAGTTGGTAATTAACCTTAAAGAAGGTTAATTACTAATTTTTTAGTAAATACCTGAAGCCTGTATCTGTTCGCTTAAGTAGATGAGCCAACTTCTCCAGTGTTTTGATTAAAATATGTAGATAGGTAAGCTCACACATACCAGACCTAACTGGAGGTGTCAGGAGCTCATGGCAGGGCCTTGTAGGCTGTGGCTGAGGAGCACAGGGACTGGCAGGTGGAGAGGCCTTGGAAAGGGATTTGGAGTGGGAGAGAATGGAAGCAGGACTTGGTGTTATGCACCAGGCTATGTGGAGTCTGTGTGCCTTGTCTAGTGCATCTACCTCCTTTTGGGCCTCCTTTGCCTCTTTCCATCCAAAGAAACACAGGCTCTTTGCTCTGTCTGTAGGGACTGGCCTGCTTCCTTCTTCACCTCACAACAAGGACCACCTGCACCACCTGCCCCTGGGCTATTTGGGAAAGAAAGGGCAGGGAGAAGGGACCAGGGCCTTGGTTGAGCTCTTCTTTCATGGGAGCAAAAGGGAATCAGGAGGCAGGAAGCCAGCAAGTCCTGTTGCCAGAGAAGGGGCTTTCTGCTCCTCCATTTGCAGGGAGGAGATAAAGGAAAAGTTGTTTTTCTCTCACAGCAGTCTGTGCTCCATGCATGCTGCCCACTTCCTAGTGTCTGTTAACAGACAGCGTAATGTTGTCTATCCTCTCAGGCTCAGGTAGGGTAGGCAGAGCGCTGTCTCTTCAGGCTGCTCGTATAGACTGACATATGCTGTGCTTGTGCTTTAAGCTGAATCTGATACTTTCAGGGAAGAAAAATAATGAAAGAAAATAACCATGTAGCTTTACCAAAATGTTCTCATAATCTTAGCTGTACAGAGTTTAAATTGCATCTGAATTCCTACCTGACAAATGGCGATGTTGCCATCTGTGCAATTTGCCTTCAGGCCATGCTGCAGAATGGCTTTAGTACTATGAATTGTGAATCATCAAATGTTAGCACTTGTAGCTCTCTGGTTACTCTAAAGTAGTAATAACCCAGAGGAGCTGTTTGTGAGGTCTCAGGAAATCATAGCATCTCAATCTACAGCCTCTCTTCCATGTAGTGAAAGACTAGACAGGCTGTTTCACTGTTAACGCTGTTAAAAAGATGCATTTTCTTTTTGAATGGACTACAATAATCAGGGGATTATGGGAAGCCTTGGAGTAAAAAACCTAAGACATTTTTTCAACAGCTTGTTTTCATAATGTACTGTCAGAACTGATTTTATCCACTGTTCATTCTTAATTCAAAAATGATTTATGACTGTGTCCCTCCAGCTTTTATGCTGTAGTAATGTCCATCTAAAGTCACCTCCAGCATACCAGAGTTGTTATTATCCCTAAGAAATATACCATATTTAAAATACTTTTATGTGCCACTATCTGGTTACCAGTTCAAGAAACAGAGATATTGTTACTGTACTCCCAGAACTGTGATAAGAGTTGTTAAGTAAAACAGAATACAGTGTAAGTTGTTCCCTCTTTTCATGACTGGCCCAGATCATACCATTGCAAGTTTAAGGCATTTTCAGATTGACAAGAGTAGATAATGAGGTAGTGCTTCACAGTTTCATACGTCTGAATCTTAACTTACATAGATCTGAAAAAATATCATACTTTTCTTTCTGGTGAAAATACTGAACTACAATGACACACAACATTTTTAGCATTTACTCATTTGATTGTCGTCTGGTGTTTATTTCTGTCATTCTAATTCAAATGTTTTTAATTCTTTTCTGAGTCAGGGGATATTGAACAGGAAGGATATTAAGTGTCATGGGTCATGTTATCACTTACTACAAATTGGAATAACGTCACTGAAGTCAGAGAACTGATTTACACCTGCTGAACATGTTTCCATAACCTGAGTACTGTGCATAAGGGCAACAGCTCCTCCAGTACATTTATTTTAGTTTTAATAGTTAAATTTTAGTTTTCAGGTGTCAGCAAGGGGAATTTATGCTTGACTATAAACTAATAATCACGAGCAACCACTTATTTTGAAGGATCTTTTCTTTGTTGAAAAAGCTGTGATAGTTTAAGACCGACGACCTTGACTTGCATAGTCCAGAGTAGAAAATATTTGGGGTTGTTTTTTTTTCTTTTATGTATTCAGGATTTGTTGTGAACTTGTTCACTTTATTAAGAATTTCATAGGATGCGTACAACTTAATAACTTTCATAATCTATGGAATGTATGGGTCCAGTGGGCAGGGATATCTGATGGCAGAGGCTTTTAAAAATATCTGGAAATTTATGGCTGCACTGCAAATTTTAAATCCCAGTTGAAAGTGCCCTGCCAACCTCAGCATCTCAGCAGTCAGGAGGTAGTGATCTTTTTTTGGAGGAAAATCAGGTTTAGAAGTCCCTTACATATTTTTTTTCAACCACTGAACTAAAGCATTTTTTTGGTCAACAATCGAAAATGTAGCTAGTTTTATATAGACATAAAGCAGCACTCTGACAAGACGAAAAGAGTGCCATGCCAAGAGTTCAGATGCTTTGAAAAGACTAATTTCATGCTGAGTGTGCATTCAAAGCTGTTACAGGCAGATTTTAATGTATTGTTCTATAATGACACCCTTTATTTTGAAACATAAACTACTCAAGAACTTACATGTGGAGTAGAGTAATAGTTTTTCAGATGACTGAAAAATGGCTGGTTTCACTAAGTTTTTTTCAAGTCCTTTTCTGAGGGAGCAGCACATACAGGAAGTTCTAAAGACATAGTGATATATAGATGTAAGTACTGTTCAGAACAACATCTTAAAATGTGCAGAGTACCTTTATAAGTTCAGCCTGATACGGTGCCCAACAGCCCAAGAAGCAGTTGATAGGTAGCAGCCATACTAAGTAGTCTTTATCACGATAGACATGCTCATACACCCTTTTGGAACGAGATCTGAAGGGAGATCCTGCTAACGCTGGTGTTCAGGCAAGTCATGAGTGTTGGTGAGATGCCGAAAGGAGTAAAACAGTATTCTGCTTTGACAGAACCTAAAGACCAGGTTGGTTTTATATGAGGAATCTGCCTTGCCTTCTCAAAGGTTACTAAACACAAGGCAAATTCAGGATCTAAAGTATGTTGTCTTGATTCTGGTACATATTATGCATGAGATCGTACGACTCTGGAATGAGCCCAACATCTTAGTTGGTAACACATAGATTTGATCCTGCGCTCTCACAGTGGTGCACTGAAGGACAGATACTGTATTCTTCAAAGAAGTGATTGTATTCATCTGTAATACTCTAGATATCTGGGAGATAACAGTAAAGTGAGGAAAACTGCAAGGTGATGTCTGTGAACCTCAAGAAAATTTGCTGCTGATAGCTTTCTTGAGAGCAAGATTCTACTTGAGAGGCATTTATTACTCTAGATCAGGTTCTGAGTAGATAGTTGACAGATAATGTGCACTGACAAGTCATAAACTTCTGATTCTTAATGAGTAATAACAAATCTTGCTTTTTATTTTTTCTCAGTACTGAGACTGGTGCTTGCTAATATCTTCATCAATGACATTGGCAGCAGGATCAAATGCACCCTGAGCAAGTTTGCAGTTCTGTGTGATGCAACTGACATGTCCAAAGGATGGCATGTTATTCAGAAACATTTAGACAAGACTGAGCAATGGACCCAGGTGAACCTCATGAGGTTCAGCAAATCCAAGTGCAAGGTCTGCACCTAGGTCATGGCAACTCCTGCTATGAGTACAAGCTGGGAGATGTAAGCATGGAGCACATCCTTGCTGAAATGTACTTGGTGATGCTGGTGGATGGCAGCAGCTGGATGTGAGCTGGCAGTGTGCCCTTGCAACCTTGAAAACCATCCGTACCCTGGGCTGCATCAACAGAAGCGTGGTCAGCTGGTCAGGAAGGTGATTCTGCCCTTCTGCTTTGCAGTGGTATGAGTATGATATCCAGGTGTGGATCTGCTAGAAATACATCTAGAATACACACGAGAGATGGAACGTCCTCTGTGAGGACGGGCTGAGAGAGCTGGGACTGATCAGCCTGGAGGAGAGAAGGCTCTGGGGAGACCTGAGAGTGGCCTTTCAGTATCTAAGGGAGGGGGGCAGTAAGAAGGAAGGAGGCTGTCTGTTTAGCATGATCTGTTGCAATAAGACAAGGGGAAACGTCTTCAAACTAAAAGAGGGAGATTCAGACTGGATATGATGAAGCAAGTTGTTTTGCTGGTGTTTTTTTGTTTTTTTTTTTATTACAGTGAGTGTGGGGCACTGTCACAGGTTGCCCAGAGAGCTGGTGATTGCTTCATCCCTGGAGACAGCCAAGGTAAAGCTGGAAGGGCTCTGTGCACCTGATGAAGCTGTAGATGTCCCTGTTCATTGCAAAGTGATTGTATCAGTTGGTCTGTAAGGGTTGCTTCTAACTCAAATGATTCTACGATTCACATTGGTGCTGAGCAGTCTAGTCTGCATATATGCTGAATGCATGTATTCTGTTAAAACTTGATGTGATTTTGGACAGAGAACACGTTAGCTACATTTATTTCTTCTGTTGGGCATGCAATACGATAAGCCCTGAACCAGTTCCAAATACCACTGTAAGTTTGGAAAGAGCGGGGGGAAAAAAGGTGTGCTGAGAGGAAAAACAAACAAACAAAAAACAACAGAACACCCCTCATTTGAAGAGACTGAAACAATTGACCTGTGCTTCAGTACATCATCTTAATTAGTCACCAGAAACTAGACGCCTGAAACCAAGAATTTGATTCTCTCTCTAATGTATGTACTACTTTCCCCTACATCTCTTATCTTTGTGGTGAGTTCTTAAATCCCAAACCCCTTTTTGGAGACTACTTATGAAAGTCGAGGGTAGGGAATTTTCTGGAAAGGCAGCAGGAATGAACTCAAGCTGTGTGTCTGAAAGATATAGTAAAGCTTTGTAAGGATATCTGTGAGCCTTCAGGTTCTCTGTTTCGGGACCAGTGCTAGCTGTTAGCAGGTCTGTGACGCTGGCATTGTCTGGGAAGCAAAAGGCATGCATATCTACACTTGAATGCTTCCAAGTCCTCACTCATTACACCATGCTGTTACTTCCTCTTTCTCACTTAAGGCTGTATTTAGTACTTCTTTTAAGACTTTGAAATATTAGAAGTGGGAAGCATGATGGATAGTAATGTAGATGCTTGAACTTTTCAGGAAGCATTCTTTTTACGTAGTGGTGCTACCAGCTGCTTCTTCAAGTCTGTCTCCTTAATGCTTTTTCTTGGTGCTTTTCAAAATGAAATCATACTGAAACCAAGGCATCAGGGCTATTTTAATTGTGACCAGAAGTAGAATAAGTGGCTGAGTTAGACTGCTTAGTTCTTTGGTAAGGAGCAGAAGTTTCAACACTTACCTTTCGGTAGGTCCTAACAGGATAACTAAATACCATACCAAATAGCCACGAAATATTACATGTTAAAACGTTGTCTTAACTCAGGCATATACATCCATCAAGTAATTAAGAGGATCTCCCTCTCAGTATTATCATGAGGGGTGTAACTTCCCCCAGCTTTCACTTTGTCAACATAGCATTTCTTGATGGTGTATTTAATTGAATGCTTGCTGCTTAGGTTCCCAGTATGGCATTGATGCTTGTTCTAAGACAAGCATCAGACTTAATACTGTTATACTATTCTCCCACTCAGAGCTGCTAGTTTCATTCAAATACATTAATTAAAAATGAATTTTCTGTAAAATTACACTTGCACCAAGAAGTAAAAACGAACTGAAGATACTAGCAATGGTCAGCTGTAAATTTCAAAGTTCGTGTACTTAAGATTTTTAGATTGTCATTGCATGTTTTTTTAGTGCTGAAAATTGTGGCACTGTTTACTACTGAGATGCCTTTGATGTTTGTTCGAGCAACAAAATATAGATAATCAGTAGCTGACAGAAGGAATGTAAAAGCTTTTTACTGAGAAGCAGAACAGAGATGTTAGAAATGTTCTAGGTGGGAGCGGTGATGAGGAAAGTAGCTAGCAGTTCAGTTGTGAGTTGTTCTGGATGCTGATAACGAAAGACACTTGAAAAGATTGCTAATGATTTATTTTACCTTAAAAATCTGAGTATTCTACATTCAATTTGTCAATACCATTGTGAATATCCTGTCTAATTCTTTGTCGTGTAGAATTCCTTCAAACAAGTAATTTTAAAATGGATTACCATTTTAACCTGTGAAAGGTGAACGTGAGCTTTTGCAGTGAACTAATATTTTCTAATGTTAATGCAACACTCTGTCAGGTGCTATCATATTTTAGCATAATAATGCATCCATGACCTGTAAAAGCAGAGTCAGGTTCGTTTTCTTTATGTGCAGAAGTAAGATACAGTTGCAGAAAGATGTAGTTCTTCAATTCTCATTAAGTGTGTGGAAATACTCCTACAGAGTAGTAAGGCTTAGATTGACAGTAGGCTGTCTCATGTAGAAAAAACAGCTGCTACAAACTTTGCTGGGCTTAGTTATCAATGAAATCTGATTACTGTCCTTGTGGCAATGTGCCTTTGTGAAATGGTTGAGGAAGATCCCACACTACTGAGATCTTCATACTTCAGTATTGATGGCATGATTTATTAAGATCCAAGTTCAGGGGAATAAAAGGCAAAGAAGAAAAAAAAACAACCAAAAAACAACAAAACAGGCCTAATCTTCTGTGCAGAATTGAATCTTTTCTTCTTTAACTTGTTGCCCTTGGCATGGACAAATATCAGTTATTATATATTATATCGGTAGCAGATTCAGTCTAATTATTTCAAAATCTCTTGATAGGTGAATAGCAATAATAAAAAAAAAAATCTGACAAATGCGTTGTTTGAAGAGAATGGTGAGTTTGTTGTTGTTTGGGTTTGTTTTTTGTGTGTGCGTGTGTACGCGTGTTCTCCATTCATGGAAGTCTGTGTTGATAAGGAGCCAATCTAGTTCTTTCTTCTTTCAAAGCTCATTAAGAATAGCTGTTAGGTAAAGTCAATACTTTTTGCTACACTTCTGTACAGCACAGGGTGACTTATTCTGTTGCTAGCTTTTCCAAATTCTGTCACTGTCCTAAAAAGAGGTGAATGTCTATAATATGTCATAACAAAAATGTGGTCACACTCTATGATGGTCTGACAAAGTTACCAGGTTGTAATCTTCATGTGCAGCCAGTCAGTCTGTCTTTGCAACTTGCTCTACATGTGTGGAGATCATAAATGAACTTCTAATTGGTAGGCCATTGCTTGCATGTTGAAAAGAAATGTATTTGTCAACTTTCACATTCATATTGTAAAATTGAGAAATTATGTGGAAAATGACAGAAGAGCAAATCATTATGTTATGGTCTAATTCTCTACTGCATGTTTAGTGCTGGTCTCTTGTCTCAGAAATGATATGGTAGAATTGGAAAAGGCATAGGAAGGGACAAATGGCTGACTGAAGGTATGAAGCTTATACAGTGTGGGCACTGAAAGAGATGCATGTGTTGACTGGAGTGGTAAGGGATTATTATGTTTTGATGTCATTCTCTGTTAGGGGCTGGTTTGGTCAGAAAAAGCAATTAGTGATTCAAATTACTGATGTGCACTGGAATAGGTTACTCAGAGGAGCTTTGGCTGCCCTGACTATGGACTGACTATCTGGTTCAAGGCCAGATTGGATTTTTTAGATTAAGTTAGATATAAGGAAAAAGCCTTTTACAGTGAGGTGGTGAGGTACTGGAACAGGTTACCCAGAGATGTAGTGGCTACCCCGTCCCTGGAGACTTTCAGGGCTGGGCTGCGCCAGGCTTTAGGCAACCTGACCTAACTGTCGATGTTCTTTATCATAGCAGGGGAGTTGGACTAGATGATCTTTAAAGGTCCCTTCCAAGTCTAAGGATTCTGTGATTTTATTATTTTGTGATGGTACATTGAGCAACATGACCAAATGGAAGGTGCCCCTGCTAATGGTTGGTTTTTAAGGTCCCATCAAGCCTAAATCATTTTGTGGCTCTAAGTCTGTTCTTCGATATGCCAAAATCTTACAAAAAACCTTGATGTTAAGGTCTTAAACACAATCAGAAATGAGAGAGAATTTTTAATGAAATAAGAAATATTGATCAAAAGCCTCAAAGTAGTAAATGAAAAAATGTCTCTCTTCCAGTGTGGCAACACGTAGTGTTGAGGGATTTTATGGCTCACAAATTACTGATTTTTTAAAAATTTTGAGTTAATTCTAGATTTTAAAATACACATACATAAGTATTTTTACAGGGTATTACAATCAGAATGTCAATAAATAGCGTTATTTGGCTCTCTCTCTTCTCTTTTAATGTATTTTCAAATTGTGCTTAGAGGTTACTGTTTTAAGGAGGGAAATATAGTCTGAACAGTTCTATCACCTTGTACGGTTCTTCTCTATCTTGGACGTGACACCATTTGAAGAACTTTTGCTTGTCTTCATTTATAAATGGTTTTTAAGTCCTTTTTTTTTTTTAAATCAAAAAATTTAAGGGAAAATAGTAATTAAACACTGGAACTTATCTTTTGAATCAGTGGATTTTCCTGCACTGGAAGCATTCACTCAACATCAAATGACTTTCCAAAATATGTTTTATCTCCACTAGAAATTATGGGGCTGTTGAAAGCCAACAGTTGGGGAAATTCAAAGGGTCAAATTAAATGGATACTCACAATGCTTTCTTTCAGCTTTAAATACCTGAATTTGTCAAAATTTTTCGGCTGTTTGTGAGCCAGTACAGTCAGATCTCTTGTAATATTTCATAGAATAGTCAAGTCAGTGTAACAGCCACAGAAACTTAGTCCTGGGACAGAAGACCCACTGATGCCTCAACTACAGCCTGAATAAGGATTTGCTTTCTGGAATAAGACCCAACAAAGTGTGAATTGTATTGCATAAGTGCATTTCCAGTGTGGGGTTAAACAGGAGGTCGAAGGATGAGAGCCATTCACATAAATACAAGTGTGAAGTAAAAGAATTAATTCCGGCTAACTGTACACAGCAGAATCAGTGGAATTATTTGTCCTAGAAAGCCATTTGGTGATACTTTCATAGTAACTATAAGCATATAATTTTTTTTAAAGAGCAGTGAGAACCCCACCTGATGAAATTATTGAATGAAATTTAAATATCTACCTCTTGAATATTTTTTATTACTTATTTGGTTCATACTTTCGGAAGTGTTAAGCTTTGGTTTAGTAGCAAGACAGTTTCAGACTGCCAGTGTTCCATGTTCAGAATCTAAGTCATTGAAAACCAAATATATATATATATATATATACATACATATACTTATTGCTGAACAGCTGTTAAGCACAGGGGACTTCTGGGAACCTGCTTCTCTCAACACTAGCTGCAGAGCTGATGTATGATTTGAGCGTGTCCTAGCTTTCATGAAAAAAAGATTGTGCGAAACTAAATTTGTCTTAAAGGACAGTTATATGACGTGACAAAAATAGAGATACCTTATATAGGCATTTTAGATGATAGTCACATCTCCTATTACATTTCCTATTGCCTCTGTGTAGCACAGTTCTGTCCTTATGTAGGCAGTTATGGCAAGTTTAGGTTTAGTGTCTTGAGAATGGTACCTGGATTTAGGAATGAGTCAGTGAATTTAACCCTTGTAAACCAGGGCATCTGAGTGGCAGAGTATATCAGCTTTATGTATCTTGGCTAATGGTAATGGACTGCATAAACATTTAAATGTTTCAACTGACCTAGAGCTGAAATAAATAATTTGGACATGCATAGCAACTTTCTTTGTTAGCTATAGAAGCTCCATCTGGAAGGCACCGAGTCTTAGGTGTGTAATTTTACCTATGAAGGTATCATTATTTCATTATGTATAGCTTGCTGGATTTGACTGGTCTGAAGATCATGATGATGCTTTGCTATAATCAGGCATGCTGAAACTTGATGCAATTGAGCCTATAAAAGTGTTGAAAAAACTCAAATGATGCTATGCATTTGTCCTACAAAAGGGAAAATTGATTCCATCAGCTCAAATTAAATGTTAATTTAGACCTCATTTTCTGAAATATAAACCATGTTTTTGAAAGGACTGCTTGGTAAATAGTTTTGGACTTATTTTGTGGGTTTAGAAGTAAATTAGAGGAAACTGCAAGCCTGTGTTGTCTTCCTACCTCATATAAAGATTTCATTCAATTGAACAATGTATTTCAGTGTGTGTACAATTTGTTCCCTTTTTGCCCTGTTCAGCACTTTGTATACCTGCTTGAGAACTATTACACTCAAATTTGATGCGCTGGCAGAGTTAACTGAGTTTTGTTTAACATAATTAAAATTCTGTGGTCAACTTTTTTTTACCCTACATTCCGCAGCCAAAAAAAGCCAATGCATGCTTTGTGAACAGGCTTTGTAGACTGTGTTTGTCTCTACTGAACTGCTTTTGTTTTTAATACATCTTTTCTGAATGGTCACTTCTGAATGTCTCTTCAGAGTGAGTTAAACTACTAATACGAGTACCTAGAGTGATCTGGAGGTCTGTTCAATCTCAAGGAGCCTTAAGGTTCAAACAAGGGTCTACTGAAGAGCAAATCAGTTAATGGTTAAGACAGAATGTAATGAGCCAAATAAAGAAACCACAGTTCACACAGCTGACATCATCCTACAGTATCACCCAGACAACACTGTGCTTTATAATGTATTTGATGCATTTTTTTTCTCTTCTATAGACACAAAGATTTCAATTGACTGTTCCAGAGACCAAATTCTCAAAGGTACTTAGGTACTTGGAAATTCCTTGGGATTGAAAGATAATACCGAGGCACTTCATTTCTGTTTGTGATTTTAGATAGATGAATACTGATATACTTCAGAAGCTTAATAAGCAAGATGATCTTACATTTTCTGTGAGGTCTGTCAGCCCTTTTACTTGCTGTGCAAAACGTCAATGTGGAAAAGGGTGAGAAAGGAAGAGTGGAAGTCAAAGACCTAAAGTTACTGAGCTTGTTTTCCACAGTGCGTTCGATGTGTCTGGTGCTTGTTTATGGTGTATGGTGTGTGGGTTGAAAAACTGTGACTGCCTGATGTTTAAAACATGTCTGAATATTTGATCTCTGACATTCTTAATGTTTATCTTGACAGTCAGTTTATAGAGAGAGGCCTGAGACATTTCCTTCTAGCACAACCTCCTCTCAGACACCAGAGTCATTTATGAGGCTTTTTACCAGCTACTTGCATGGAAGGCAGAAATGATAATTGGCTGCCATTTTCACAGCAATACTCTATTATTTCAAATGATGGCAAAGAGATTTGCTGTCAGTATAGTCACTGCTATTCTTTTGTAGGCTGAATTCCACCCTTTGAAGATAAAATGTTCCAAACGTTTCTGAAAGGCTGAAGGAAGTTTGTTTTTTTAATAAAAAAACAAAAACACAAAAAACAAACAACAACAAAACACAAAACAACAACAAAAAAAACAAGATGTGGAAAGGCTTCCTCCTGGGCAGCTCTTAAGGCATAACATGGCATGTGAAATGTAACTTTTCCTCATGCTGATTACTTAGGCTAATGCTACATCACTGCGGTGTTGATTAACTCCATTTCTAGGGACTGCAAAATAAAATCTCACAGCAGTGATAAGCTATACTACATAGAACTATATGGAAAAGAGTTTAGCTTTCTACCCTAAATGTTGTAGGGGCACTGATATCTTAGGAACTGAGTTGACATTGAGAGCTATTGTTCAGAAGTGCATTTTGTTATGGTCTCCTCTTGACTTGAATCAAATGTTGTATGGTTTGTATTTTCAAAGCCCTACAGAGCTTTTTCTTTAGTTAAATGTTAATTAATGCTCATTAATTTTTTAATATTTCCAGGCTTAACAGCAACCCTGTCAGGAAAGTACGGAGCCCTCAGGAGACAAGAGGAAAATATTCTGGGGAGTCTGTCTTCAGAGTAATCTTCTTTCTTCAGAAATGAGATTGTAATGCTGGTTTGGAATTGTGCTTTGAATTGAATAGGAAGTGCATTTTGGGAAACGTGGCTTTTGTGACATAGGACTTTGCACAAAAGAAATTGGGAAAAGATTGTTTTCAGAAATTTCTCATAGTAAATCTAAATGCTGGGGGAGGCAGGGGGTTGCATGCAGATCTAAAGGAGGAAAGCACAAGCTGCCAACACAACTGTGGATCATTAAAAAGCCCAGAGGGTGATTAAAGCATTTCAGCAGTATTTTAACTCTTTTAGTTCATACCTGCATCGGTTTGTCTCACAACTAGCCAGGCTGATCACAGTGTGTGTATGGTAGAGGCAGAAATCTGGGCAGAATTGGAAAGGCATAGTATTTCTTAATCGGTTTGGTAAGTCGCTCAGGTTTGTTTTAATTAAAAATAAATCCTGAATTCAGTCTTTTTATCCTTGAAAAATAATAATAAATTTCAGGAACCAGATCCAGCTTTGGTCAATATTTATATTTCTGCTTTTGACTACAGCAGTCAAACTGGAAATTCTGTAGTAAACATTAAGTTCTGCTGTTCAGCTAAGGGTAAAATTTTCTCTTTTGGAAACATGCCTCTCTCATTGTGAATACACATGCTATACGTTGCTCATTTTTTTTGTTGGCTTTTTGGCTGTGCCCAAATAGCTAAACTTGTTCTGTTTCTTTCTTCGTAATCATTACAGAGGCTGTCAAGTCTTTCTTTTTCTGTGGGTGAAGAGAAGAAGTGCAGGCTGTAGAAGGGCATGGAAACTGTCTTCTCGAGGTTAACTTTCGGCCACAAGGATTACTAGTTTTGATGAAGTGCTCTTGGAGAGGCAGCATTGCAACTTGAACTCCAGTAAGACACATGTTGTGGACTCAGTCATTTTGGAAGTGTACGTAATTCTTAAAATGGGAATTCTAGCAGATGCAATTTGGAGTTGCTGGTAGATGTGATGGTCTGCAGATATGAGCATATATATTGAGTTCTCACTTGCTGAATGTCTTGATGTATTGAAATTGATTGGGGTAAAAGTGCACTTGGGTATTGTTTTAAATAGTTATTAGTAGGATTTTGCTTACTAAGGTAACAGAACATGGGGCAACTTCAAATTTAGGATGGAGCACTGTAGTGAGGATGTCAAGTGCCTGCTAAAGCCAAGCTTTAGCCTATTCCCTATAGACCTGTATTGCAGGGAAAGCTGTCTGGAAATCTTTTCCTTCATTAACTATTTTCAAACAATAGCAGCTGTGAAGTGAGAAATATGGAATTCTGGTTGGTTGAATGGCCCTTGAATACTTCCTTTAATAGCACTGAAAGCTGTGTGATGCCGGGTCAGCTCTGAGATTGGGGAAATGCACAGATGGCATTTGGTGGTCAGGTCCCCATTTTATGCAATGCCCTTGTATGGAAAATAGTAACATCGAGCCTGTAGGCTTCCTCCTGGGGAGAACATAAAAAAGACAGCAATTTATTCCATGTTACACTTTGTAAAGCTTTGTAAAGCTTTCAGTAGCTGGAAAGCTGTAGCATGTCCTAAACACATCAGGCATAAACATAAGACTACTGTAGAGCCTCTGCATAAAGAAGTGAGCTTAGGTGAATTCCTGAATAAATGGTTCTGTGTATACCTTGGGCTGAGTTGTGTTGGTATGTTGCTTTTCCACTGTTTTTTTTTTCTTCTCCTCCTGAATTTTTCCTGATGTTTTCCTAACTTTTCAACAGTCAAAAGCAATAATATTAATGGTGAATAACCCTGGTTAAAGGTTAAAACTTGGTAAGAAATACAGAAATACTAGAAATACATGCCCTCACTATAAAAGACTGCCTTTTACCTTATGAAAAGGCCATAAATCTGGATATTCTCATTTAAGCTCATTTCTTTGAAATTTTCTTTCCTTTTGAAGGGAGACAGAATCAGAATTAATAATTTAGTTTTTAAAGTAGTATTTAAACTGCATTCCACATAGCAATTTTATGTTCAGAAAGGAAGCATGGAAGGATATGCAGTCTAAATGAGAAGTGGAGAGGGAGACACTGTACAGATAAAGCCTTAAAAAACATCTTACAGGTGCTGTAGTGAACATCTTTGAGAACGGGAGCAGTGTCTGTTTAATAGTAAGACCTTGAATGTCCCTTCTGCTATTCATGCAGGCACTGATATTATTTACATCTCCACAGCCATACTTTAAAGCTGTGCCAAGATTTTTAAGGCCCTCCCCCACTTCTTCAGCTAATTGATTATCAGATGTGGGCTGCTATGCCTTGTATCATATATACAGAAAATGAGGTACAGGGGCAGCTGGTATGCTCATTTCTAATTTCAATGTTTGGCAGCTTCCGAAATCAGCATGGCACATACTGAAACACTTGGCACTCCACCCAAAAGTAATGCAGTCTTTCACTTAGCCCAGTGTGAGGGTAAACAGGATGTTAGCCAGAGTTGCTTTGGTGTCATATATCAGATTAGGGATAAAACACACAATAATTTATGGATTGGGTGTTCCTTGATAAGTTCCTTTTATATTCTTTATTTTTATTTTTTGCCTTAATCAACTTAAATGTTTTCTTCACAACTGAGTTGTCAGCTACTCTCTCTGTAGGACTATAAAACAATAATAAAAATATTTTGAAACAATTTATTTTTTCACTGTACAGATCTGGGAGATGGTAAACAGTTTCCCTGGTGGTATTCTTGCTCATTCTTGCTTAACCTTATTTCTAACTTTTGCCTTTGTAAGACCTCGTCGAATCTACCTTGAGTGAAATGCCATTTAAAGTATGTTCAAGTGCTCTTGTAATATGACAAAAAAAAATCACTGCTTCTCTTTTTTTTCTGTCTACATGTTCTGCCCCCTCCCTTTTTTTTGTGTGTGTTTTTAATGTATTTTCATGAATAAACAGTACAGAAGCGCAGAGTTACACCTATAGTGATAGATAAAACAGTATAGTTCAAAATGACTAATATTCCTCAAATATGTACCTTACCATCATTTCTGCTGCAAGATGGGTACCAGCAGGAGAAAGGAGAAATTTGAATTTTATTCAGTCAGTGAGGAACTGAGCCTTCAACGTGTTTGTGTTTATAAACAAATGTAAAAGTGAAATAATGACAAACACCAGGTTGAATGCTAATGCCATTGTGCAGGGTCGCAGCAAAGCCTCATCTGGAGTACTACATCACTGTGCTTAAAAAAAAAAAGTGAATTTCTGCTTCCACAGGCAGACAGTTCACTGTGGTGAAGACCATGTGTTATGAGTATCTAAAGAAGCAGGCTTTTTTGACCTTGCAAAGTGAAGATGAAGAAAAATGCTCCCTTCTTACAAATGAATCAAACCAGATTTATCATCATGGTAGGAGGAAAAAAAAGCTCAGGGATGATGGTGACATGGGAGAAAGTAGTTGGAAAGTGCTTACAGCTGAAATTAAGCAGGCAAGCAGGAACCTATATATTGAAGGTGTGAAGTTCTGCATTGCCTTCAGCAGAAACAGGAGTGGGAAAAATAGTCTAGGTGAACTCTAGGTAGTCAGGTCAGTTTATGACAAGATTCCTTGGAGCCTCAGGAATTTTTTTGTTTTAATTTGTTAAAAAAAAAAAAAAAGTAAAAAAAAAAAAAAAGTTGAGTCAGAAGAATTTCATTTGAGTCCTGTATTTTTATTGTGAAAGTCCAAGTCTCTGTGAACGAGCACAGCTTGATTTTTTTTTTTAATTTTTTTTATAAATGAGTAAATAACGGTCCTTCTCTGCCTATTACTAGGATAATTTCTGATAAACAAAGCAAACAAAGACCTCTTAGGTTTCCATCTGTTTCCAGTGTCAATGTCATCTGTTTCTTTGGCTCTGGCCTTTGTACTGTGTCTACTTCTATGTGGCCTGCAGCCAGGTGCCCTGAATCTGTGGTTTCATGATCTTGCACAGCCAGCTTTGCTGTTATGCAGCTATGAGGTTTCCAAGCAAAACATGGTTCTTGGTATGGTATTTTGGCACTGCAGTAGCTGACACTGTTCAGTCAAAATCTTGTTCTAAAAATCTGTCTTTCCTCAGGAATAAAGTGGTTGCAAGATTTGAACTAGACGAGAAAACCTGCTTCCTCCTTTGTAAATGTGAATCTTGTAATAACTCAGTGGTTTCTCCTGAGTTGTTCCAGATGGATTTTAGTAGAGTTGTGGATGTTTTGAACCATAGCTATTTTTACTCCTTGATTGTATTTGTTTATCATGCTTGTCTAGGCTACTGTGCTTGGTATCATAGTATTCAACATATGATACACTCTCTTGTAAGTCCTTCATACTGAGTCTTCTTGGTGGTTTGTAAAGGGCCTAGCACTGTTTATTTGATATTACCTCTGGGCACCGGTTCTGGGCCTTGTGTAAACACACAATAAAAAATGTTTTGCAGTTCAGATACCTATCCATCTCTCCAGATGCACTGGCTCATTGATACTCACAAAAGAACCACTTTTCAAATCCCTAACGTTCTGGATCACGTTTCTTCAGTTCATCTCTTCAGCAAAACATAGTAACTGAAGAATATGACTTTCAGATCAAGCATAAATCTACCACAAATCTTATCCTTCTCAAACTGTTGTTTACCTCAGTTTTGTTACTCTGGTTTCATGTGGTCTGGTCTTAAGTTCTTGATCTCATGGTTTAATTTTTCATTTACCTAATAATAGTACCCATTGGTGACCTGTCTGTAGATGGTTGTCTAGTAAAAGTGGTTTCACTTTTTCTTCTTTTTTTTTTTGCCTTTGACTTTAAAAAAAACATGACTATCTTAACTGTCTTCTCACATATCTTGATTATTTTATAGTCCTGCCTGATGATATACCTAAGATATTAATTTGGGTACATCTAGACTTTTTGACCTGTTTTCAGTAGAGACGAGTCAATAAAATGAAATGTTTCTTCTGTATGTCTTAATATGCTCTGGTTAGAGTAAATGGTTAATGATCTCAAGTGTTGTGTCACTTGTTCAACACTGAGGCATACAATAACTAACATAATAAGATGGTGTTGATGAAATAACCATGCTTCCCCAAATAATCAGTCCTGATTTTCTCTTCTGCACTTCTCACTGGTGTTTGCTGTGTGTTGCTGAGCAGTTTTCAGGCCCTAGTGTGAACTGAGATTTGCTCTGTGAAAGAGCACACACCATACTAATGACAGCTGTTGTTGCAATAATATTTCTATTACTCTGTAAACTTTCAAAAGCAAAATTTAGCTTGTTTAGAAATTCTCACTTACATCCACACTAAGCGGAGAGTAGAAAGAATATGCAATTTGAAATAGAACTGCATCAGCACATCTAAATACTTCAGGAGGTTTGTGCTATGACAAATGTCTGTTATTGTCAGACCTTGTCTGTTAGACCTTTGTGTTCTTTCTTAATTGCTTTGCCTGCATCCATCTAAAGTTATGGAGTAGATTGTCTTGACTGTGATCATGTGGTAAGTGCAGGACTGCCAGGTGATCAGGCCTAGCTAGCATGGGTTCCTGAATGCTAGTCCTGTCAGACCAACCTGATCTTCTACGACTAGGATGCCTGCCTAATGGATGAGGAGAAGGCCGTGGATGTAATCTACATAGGCTTTATTAAAGCCTTTGACTCTGTCTTCCCTGGTATACTCCCGAAGAAGTTGGCTGCCCATACTTGAACAGGTGCACTCTTTGCTGGGTAAAGAACTGGCTGAATGGCTGGGTCCAGACAGGGGTAGTTAACAGAGTTAAATCCAGTTGGTGGCCAGTCACTAGAGGTGCTCCTCAAGAATCAGGATGATCTGGATAAGGCGTAGCCTCAGTAAGTTTGTAGATGACAAGTTGGGAGGAAGTGTCAATTTATCTTAGGGTAGGAAGACCTTACAGAGAGCTAGATTGATGGGCAAAATCTAGTTGCATGAGTTTTAAGACCAAGTGCCTAGTCCTGAATTTCAGTTCCAAAAGCCAAATTATATCCCTATAGACTTGGGGTAGAGTGGCTGTAAAGCTGCACAGAGGAAAAGGATTTTGGGGTGTTAACTGACAGCTGGCTGAACGTGATCTTGCAGAGTGTCCAAGTAGCTAAGAAGGCCAATGGCATCCTGGCTTGTATCAGAAATTGCATAGTCAGCAGACCAGAGAGTTGATCATCCCTCTGTGTTTGGCATAAGTGAGGCCACACCTTGAGTAGTGTTTTGGGTCTTTCATTCCAAGATATTTAAGCCCTGGAATGTGCCCAAAGAAGCTGTGCAGGGCCTGGAGCACAAGTTTTTTGGGGAGAGGCTGAGGGAACTGGGATTGCTTAGACTGGAGAAGGCGAGGCTTGGAGGAGACCTTCTTGCTCTCTACAACTGCCTGAAAGGAGGTTGTGGTGAGAGGGTGTTCAGCTCTTTTCCCAGGTAACTAGTGATAAAACAAGAGATAATGGTCTTAAGCTGTGCCAGGGGAGGTTCAGGCTGGATATTAGGAAAAATTTCTTCTCAGAATGAGTGGTGAGGTATTGGAACAGGCTGTTTTGGAATTGATGGAGTCATTGTCCCTGGAGGTGTTCAAGACAATAGGACATGTTGCACTGAGTGACATGATCTAAAGCAGTCACAGACATTTTGACAGTTGGACTAGGTGAACTTAGCTGACTCTCCAGCCTTAATGATTCTACGAATCTAATCAGTTACACTGTCTCTTCATTTCATCACTGTGTTTTGTTACTTCGAGGTAAATACATTTATTCTAGTAAGAATTAGGTTGGTGTGTTGAGTGTCCAGGATTCTCTGTTTTCATTCTTTTTCCTCCAAGCTTTGAATTCATTTTTAGAAAAATCTCTCTAATAACTGAACACTCAATATTATTGGTAGAATTCATTACGTGATTAAGGCAATGCAAATTATTTTGCTCCGTTGGGGCAAAATGGGTTGAAATTTTGAACTTCTTCACTGGTGTTCCTTTCATTGTAAGGTGGGGACAGTGGAGTTAAGACTGTATCCTTGCAGTCACCAACTTCTCTACTGGAACTATGTCCAGTATGAAGACTAATAGCTTTTCTATGTCAATCAAAAACTCTGATCTTCAGTGGTTCTCCCTTGATCAGAAAAAGAAGTTATGTTAATTTACGCTGAATTAATTTGAGATCTGCTTTTAACCCATTTGTGTGTGTAAATGACCATTTAAAAACTCAAGAATACTTTTTTAATAGCCAACGATGAAAAAGTTTCTAGGACAAGAGTATCTTCAGACCTGTAGAAAAGATTAAAAAAAAAAAAAAAAAAAATTCCTTAATCTGTATTCGCAGTTTTAACCCTTCTGCAGTAGATCAAGTAACAATATGCTGAAATGAGCAAGTAATACACTCTGTACTACTGTCAAAATATTTTGACTTTGTAGATTTCTTCTAGTCCTGCAGAATCTCAAAATCTCAAAGGTACCTCAGTCTCTTAGACTGTACTTTTCAGTAGGTGGTTATTTGATGAGGTAGGTTTGAGGTTTTGAAAATAAATTTTCTTGCAGGATTAAAGGACTGTAATTGCAATTCACTTGGAAGTTACAGTCATCACTTTTCAGATTGAACTTTGTGATTGCAGTAGAAGTTTTCAGATTGAGTTCTCTATTCATTTATGGTTATAGATAACTGTAGTAGCTTGTGTTGCTTCCAGATTAGCTTAAACTGGACATTGAGTAAGTTCCTGCTTTTAATTAGAAAAATTTCCTTAAAATTAAATCAAAGATCTGGATTAGCTTTCTAGTCAGCGATCAGGTCAAAAAACTCCATCATCCACCCCCTGACCCCTTTTCCCTTCCCCCCCGACCCCCCCCCCCCCCCCCTTTTTTGTTTTGTTTAAATGGAGTTTGTTAGTTATTATCTGATATTAGTGCAGCACTGATCTTGATCACCCGATGGGGCTATCACGTTCTTGTCTATGCGTTTCACTGTAGTTGAAAGCACAACTTTTCCTAATCAAGTGTACTGTTAACTGGAAAGGATGGAGTAATTCTATTTCCGAAGGTCTAATTGTGCTTCTGAGACGTGGGGAGTTATACTTGTTTGTTTACCTTAGGCCCCTGCTGGGTAGTTCATAAGTGACAAGATTGTGTGTACTTTTTCAGCTGGATTAAAATAACTGCAAGCAAACTTAGAAAGGAAGTAAAACTCTATATATAACAATATGGTATATTCTTTTCAATAGCCTGAATATTTTCAAGTAGCAAAATGTTCTTATATTAATCTTGTATGGGAACAAAAAGCTATTGGGAATGATATAACTTGTTGTTGCTGAATATAGCATGTACATGCATAGCAGTAATAAATTTGCTGTTCCCTAGATAATTGTAACTGTTCAAGAAGAAGCCTGATAATAGGGCTTTACAGTTTCTCAGATCAAGAGATGGGAAAGAGTAGAAGTAGCCTTAGCTAAAGGTTGTTTATCTGTGTTGTGGCTATTTAGGCTTGTTAGTTTCCTCAAGGTGAAGTGGCTCTTTGTAGGTTTTCCTTTCCTGTGGAGTAGAAATCATGTATTCTCAAAATTTAATCACAAGTCTGGATGGGTTTCCTTAGCTGATTTAGCTGTCCTGGAGTACTGTCAAGAAACACATTTTCAGAAGGTATCAAGTTGCACGCGTCTACTGCAGCTATCCGTTTTCAAGCATGGATCTGTCTCTGTACAACTGAAGACTTTTTGCTGCCATATGAACAGTTTCTGTGAGTAAATTACATGTGCAGATCCATTGACATACTCATTTAATTTATTTTTAGACTAGTAAAACTCCACAGTAACTGCACTTAATTTTTATATTGTACATGAACAATAAACGTAAGTGTGCTATGCAATAATTTCATGTCAGAACAATTGGATTTGTAGCACAAAGCAGGAATGTTTGCTAAATAGGAATGAATAATCAAGCAGTATTAAATGAGGGAAATGAATGATTTAGTGCTCTAGCAAAGCAGAAGCATTTTGTGGTAATTTTTATGTTAAGTGGTTGATATTTTGTGCAGCAACTCATTGGATCAAAGAAGTAATTCAATGTGGTATCAAAATGTCTGTAAGTATTTGGACTACACTGAAGACTTCGGTGATTGATATGAGAGAGTGGTATAAAGTTCTGTTTTACGTGGGCACTTGACATAATGAAGTATATGTAGTGACTTCCACTTGTGTGCAAGTGGAATGGATGCTCTGGTGTAGTGAGTAATGACTGTTTTCTATAAAGAGGTTCCTTGTCACTCAAAGAAGAAATACCTTAATTTCCTGGAGTTCTCTGTTTCATTTTCCTACATAGTACTTGATTCAGCTGTATGTAGCATGTAAATGGATGTAAGTGTATTCTTCCAGAAAATATGGAATTACTGTATGTAAAGATAGGTGGTAACAGATATAGCTGCTTTAAGCCAATTTCACACTACACAAGAAAGGTGCAGTTCACAATCCAGTAATAAAAAAGGAGCTGCTTATCCTTTTATGAGGATCAGGACTAGCCAACAGCTCCAGAGGAGACAATCTCCAAATAGAGATGTTTCTCTTGTGGCTGCCAGCCCTTAGATGAGGGTCAGAAGAAGTGGGGTCAGGGTCTGCCCATTCCAGTCCCACAGATCAATTACTTTCACCTGTGCTCCCAGGGCTGGCTACACACCTTCACCAGGTGCTCAATCACTGGTTCAGGCCATGACCTAATGGTTCCCATGCATTGTACGTATGTTTTACATCCAGCACATAATTTTGGGGATGACGCCAAGCTGTATAGTCATCTTTAAATTGCCATTTTAACCTCATTAAAGGGAAATGGAAAACTGCCTGGCCATCTTGCTGTCATTTTTCCTCTACTACTACTGTGTATGTATACCAAGGGCTGTAGATCCAGTTTTCTACCTTGTTAATCTACCTTAATATTTCTGCAATATATACTCATAATGTGTGTACACACAAATGTATCTTGAGCAGGCTTTACTGCTTGGGTATTTGCCTCATTTACCTTTGAATAGGTAACTTTTTCTGCTGCCTTCATGTGTGGGGAGTGAATGTACCCAGTGAAGGAGGGATGAATCAGGACTGCAAAGATGGGCACTAGCCCCCTGCCTCCAAGTTTCACTATAAAAGGAATATGGACATTAGCCAAGTATGTTATATACAGAATTCACTTCCTCCGCAGAATACAGTTAAATGAAAAACACGTGGAAGTAACTTGTTGAGTTGATTTTGTTCTGTGCTCTGTCCTAGTAATTATTTTGTTTTCGGAACTGAGCATTCTGTATGTTTCTTGGTGGATGCTAGTGATCTTGGAAGTATCACAGCATGTGGGACCCAGTAAAACATGAATTTCATTTGTTTTCCTTGGCTTCTGTGTGTCATGATGTGTTCAAGATGATAGGGTCTGGAAAACTGTAAATTTTGGTTAAGTCTCCAGATTTATACTTGAGACTTAGTATTACATAGGAAGTTTGGCAGGAGGAGGCAGACTGTTGTTCAGCTGTGTTCCTGGGGTTGGACTGTGCAGTCTGTGTTTTGTTTACATTAAAGGTACACTGACAAAGCTGCTGGCTCTAGTATCGGACTTAATAATTTTGGTTTGGTTTGCAGTTGTGTTCTGCCTGCAGTTCTTTACTGGTTTAAATACTACAGCAGCAAATCCTGCTCAGGTAACACTGCTGAGGCCAGGATGTTACTATATTTCTGTATTGTCCTAAGAATTCGCCAAGCAGGTTGGAAAGATGAAGACATGTGGAAGAACATATGTGCTCTTCTTCTTGTGTGACCATCTAAGGAATTGAGCCATATGACCCCTTTTTCCTCATCTTTAGCCCTGTTTTTCAAAAAGTAAAGCTGGGAAACGTAAAAGTAGCATTTCCCTACTTTATCCAGTTAAGATGCATAGGTCAGGACAGGGGAAAAAAAAAAGAAAGAAGAAAAAAAAAAGATTTCAGAAATGAACTTTTCATGTGTAATGTAAGAACAACTGAAATGCTGTGACTTAAGAAATATATGAAGGATTCAAACACTAGTTCGTTAATAGCGGTATTTTAAGAAGAGTTGTAAAGGACTGTGGTCCTGTTGCACTAACTACTGTGGAAATGAAGCTATACCCTGCCCAATGCGCTCTGCTTTTGGGGCCATCATTGCGCAAGACGTGGAAAGTACAGTGTGTTCTTGATATGAAAAGGTCTTAAAAAGAGAGCAGGTTAAGGCAGCAGGTTAAGTTTGGAGATGGCAACAAGAAAACAAGTGGCTGGAGAGATTGGAGCTCTGGCTTTCTAGCTACTGAAGTATGTGTTGACTTTGTCCAAAATGAACAAGGGACAGCTTAGAGGGGAATTCTGTGCCATTTTTTTAATTTAATTGTGTTTTATTTATCAAAACAGCACTTAAAGTGAGAATACTGGTTCATCAGACTACTGATCAGGCAGCAGACAGACTGTGTGACACAGCTGATCCTAATCAAACAAATATTTTGTGATCTAGTTAGCAGGGCAGATATTTTTGCCATCTACTTATGTGGACATTGGTTCAAAGCTGTCTGAGATGACAACTGAAAGTCAGTTTGTAAGTCAGTGTCCCTAATTGTTGGGAGCAAGCTATTATTTACTTTTGTTGAAATACATTTCCCTATTCTAGAGTTTGTAGCATTTCCCTACATCTCAAATAAATAGGATTTCGACATAACAGAGAAAGATAGTGCTGTTGTCAGACAAATTACACCACGGGTAGCTTTCAGTTGGTCAGCAATTAGCTCTTACCTGTAGCAGTAATTCCAAAAATATTTTGTCCAGGCCTAAGTGGGTGTTACATTCTTATATTCTTACTTAGGTGATGTTATCAGCCTTAAGCTCTCAAAGTGCTTTCTCCCATGGATGCGGAGATTTCAGTATTATATGAGTGAAAAAGTTTGCCTTCTGGCTTTGGAAAAAAAAATAATTGCATCACATTCTTGTAGAAAATGCATGTCCAGCGCCGACTATGTGGTTCAGTTATTCATGTAACTTAATGTCTTTAACAGATGCTTGCTTTTTTTCAGTGTTACCTCAAAGGATCAGAGACAGATTTCTGCACTATCTAGTCCTTTTGCAGTATGACTGTTTGGAGCCTGAGGAGAAAAAGTCCTTAAACTCATATGGAACTAAGCCATTTACTTGATTACAGGACCCTAAAAGACAAGAAAACGTAACCAGCCTTTTCTGCGGTGTGTTAGAAAAGGGTGGGTCAGCAAGAATGTTTAATCATGTCTGTACAGATGACATGCATAACCCTTCCTGTCTTTGCCGTGGTTTAATTATGGTATGTCCATAAGGTATCTGGAAGAGGTCATTGCAGGTCATATTTACAACGATTTGATTCTTTTGCCACCTTTGTTTTTAGAAAGCTAATTTCCTCTGTTCGTAAAAACCTGAAGAACCAGTTTCAGTGATGTCTTTGTTTAATGAACAGAGTAAATGGAACAAGTGTTTCATATACACCCTGTGCTCTGGATCATTTTAAACCAAGGTACCATCATCTAATACAAAATCCAGGTAGTAAACTCATTGTGGTACATGATGACCATAACAAGTTCTGCAGTGATTGAGCCTGTGTTTCTTACTCTTGTCCCTGTGATGACGTACTGAGAGCACAGCTAGGCTAGCAGCTGAGAAAATTGAGGTCCAGTATAGGGCCTCCCACGTAACTTTAGAGATGAGTTCACTGGGTGAATGGAGTCAAAAGTAGGGGTAGGATTCAAGGAAACAAATGATGAAATAAGGAAACCTGGCCTCACTGCTAAACTGGGCAATGAAAACTCAGACCTCAGGTGAAAAGAACACAACTTCCTTGCCTAAAGTTTAATGTTGATGTGAAAATGTCGGTATTCCTGGGCTTACTTGATTCCTTATTATCTGCAGTTTTAATTTGTTATCTTTTTATACAACAGTAAAGCAGGCTCAGAATTTATCCTCAATGCTTAATTTATGAGCACTTGCTAATTAAAAGAAGTCTGACAGCTTTTTTTTTTTTAAGTAGCTTGTGCATTTCCTAATCTCTGCAACAAAACTGTCATACTGAGAGAGCTGGACAAAAAATAGGCAGAAAAAGGTCAAGATTATCTCTGCATCTCTTTCCTAAAAAATGATGTGCTTTTAATATAGCGTACAGCCAACCTATGTAGGTATAGAAAGGGTAAGGTTTACAGCTTTTGTAATCAGTTCTGACCTATGGTAGACACCCTAAAACTGGGGCAAAGAGTGAGCAGATGCTGTCATCTGTGACTGTGGTTTGTTTACAAAGGATGTATTAGTTGCTGTTTTCTCTAGATCTGTGTGAATTAGTAGTCTTAAGTATCATGCAGCAAGTCTTTATTTTTTCTAATTTTAATTTAAAGATTCTCTGGCTTTATCCACTTAGCTATGAAAACATGTTTTATTTGTCAATATTTCCTAATTGACAGAAGTAAGAGAAAATGTATACATCCCCATGTGACAGTCTAACATTTAGACTGAGCTATACTTGTGCCTAGGCTAAAGAGGTGCAAGATATGGAAGTAGATGTGAAAAATAATCTAATCTGTGGGGTTTAATTGCAAAGTCATTTTTAGCTTTTCACTGGGTATGACACAGGAATGTGTTCCAGCTGAAGACTTACATAATAGACCCAGGGACACAGCTATGTAAAAGGGAAGGAAATTTTCATGTCTGAAAGTATATATGCAAGTTGGAATCAGAATTCAATTTCTGAAGTCCAAAGGAGTTGGAGCAAATGTTTGGGATCGTGACAACATATCAGAGGTCTCGGGTGACTGCGGTATAACCAAACTGAGACCAGCATGCATAGTTTAACCGTACAGGGCTTTGAAATGAGCAGCACTTGCTGGTGTTGTCCAAGCAGTTGTTGTGTCAGGTGCAGCTGGGACAGTCATGGCAGGTTGTGGGAAAGGCAGGCTGTGATGCGGGCAGGATGTTTTTCTTGCCACTTGGGAGAAATTCTAAAGTCATCTGCTCCACTCCAAGGAGCTGCCGGGTACAGATGGTGACTCTTGCCTTGGTGGTCATAGCATAGTGAATGCTAGTTTGTGCTAACAAGCTACGTGGAAGTGACAGCTAACATGCCTAGGAGAAGGTGGCAGAACATCATCTTGGTTGGTAACTGTGGAATTTCTTCTTGTAAGTGAAGTACATATCTAAAGTAAGCTAGTTGTGCTGCAATGTACGGGGAAAAAATGTAAATGCTAAGATGAGAAGATTGCTGGAACAAAGGTCAGTTCATAATTGTTTTAGGAACTCTGAACGCAGAACCAGTACTCAAAGTGTAACACACTGAGAGAAAGATGACAAAAACCTAGATCCTTTACAATGGGTGTTTGTTTTTAATAAAATATTAATTCAGCAAATGTTTATGATACTTCAGTTGGATTCTTGTGACAATTTTCTGCACCATGTGGAAAGATGAAGGTAGTTACAAAATTCCTGACAATTGCCTATCTCCTTTAAAGTACCTAAGAAAATTGCAAAGCTTACTATTCTTGAGACTAACAGTTTATAGAAATGAATACTGCTCCAGCAAGCACCAAAAAAGTGCTCAATGTGCCTACATCCCCAACAAAATGATGAATCAAGAGTTTACATTACATTTTATACCAAAACATCTAAATAACAGTGGCCTAGGCGTTCTCCAGAACTGCTGCATACTTTGAATTTAGTAGTTGTTTTCTTGATCTCAACTGTTCACAAGAAACAAGATGATTCAGGTCAGGAAAAATGTCCTTCATTAAAAACTGCTACAGGTACCTGCATAACATTACATGTTTGGTTTAAAAACAAAACCTTAAAACTCTACCTTTAAGTTTAATACTCACTTGGAACTGAAAGAAACTGAAACAAATGCTAATGCTGTGGCCACCATAGTTTCAAGAGTGTTTGGGATCACCAGACTTCAACACCTGCTGTCAAGGATGGATTTGTCAAAAACAATCCTGTGTAGGAAGGCAGTTAATGGCAGAATTTTCCAAGTTAGGTTGGTCTAACTAGTGTGAAGGTCTTGAATTAATGGCATCATGTGACATGGTGTGATCTACCACAAAGATAGTGTCCTACGTTTGTTACTGCTGTTGTTTTGAAGGAACTTTTAAGTTCACATCTGGCTGCTCAGGTGGATGGTGTGAGTGATATGCTTCTACCAGAAAACAAAAAGGAAATTAGGGTAAGTATTGTCTTAAAAAAATAAAAAATAAAAAAAAAATTCCAGGACCTAAAACTTTGTTCTTGCCTACATATACCAGCAAGACTGAAAACACTAGCTATAATGCCTTAGAAAATGTCATATGTTCTTGATTTTGAGGCTTTATATATTTCTGAATGCTCAGAGTAGACAGCGCTGCTGATTAAGTTTAAATTATTTTTTTTAGATTCTTGCTTTTTGTTTTTGCATTTCGTATTTCATTAATTCTGACAGTTTTGCAGTCATCAATATTTGTTGTAGATGCAAGTAAAAGTGGATTCTTCTGGGTGCCATAATTAAACAATGAATTATATTATCTGGCACACTAAGCTCTGAAGTTTTGTATTATTCAATAATGTTTTTATTGTGAGCTGGCACATTCTCATTAGCATGGATCTGGTCATTCAGGCTTAATCAGTCATGCAGGGAAAATTTGCAAACTGCCAGGCTTGTCACTTCTTGTTAACTCATAGGAGAAACCTGGCCTCAAATATGTCTTGACTGGGGATTGTGGGGACAGTACTGATAGCACATGGTATTCCAGTAACCCTGAAGATCCACAGCTATGTATTGCTAGAGTAGATTGAGGAGTGAGGATGTGGTTGCAAAAAAAGTTTTGTTACTTGTTTGAATGTGAAGAAATAGCAAGGACAGCTTGCTTCTCTGTATCATTGAAGAGTAATGATCCCAACTTGAGTGGTATGCAACCTGTATCTGACTGAATACAGGGTTATAATGGAGAAAAGTTGTGAGCGTAACTGCACTTCATCTGCCCAATTCCTCAAAATCATTTTTTGGAGTTAAAGGAACTACTTAGCCTTTTTGGGCAGGAGGAGGTTGCTTTGAGCTTTTACTGCCTTAAATTTAAAAACAGTTATATTCCTGTCACTTTCATCTAAAGCAAACATTTTTTTTTTTATTGTTGGTTTTGGCAAAGAAACAAGTTCAGCAGCCAAACCTAAATTTAATTTGCATAAAAATCTGAGGTATCGCAAGTTGGACACAAACTTCAAGGCTCCTTTTCTTTGCTTTGATGCTAGCTTTCATACTACTTAGCGTGTTGGTATATCTGGTATACAGCATAGATCTGAAGTATTGTTGGAGCCAAGAGAGATTCAGCAATGATTTTAAGGAATGAGGAAGAAAACCCAAACGAACACACTCACAAGATTTCATCCCAGAGATTACTGTCTCCAAGTACTTTTAAGTTTTTTCAGTTAAAATGAGTTGGTTGTAAGACACTGATGTGTGTATGTAGGAGATGTAGTGCTGTCGGATAGAATTATTATTTTCCATGGCATACTTTGAAGGAAAAAGGCCGTACCTTTTCTTATATCCCACCCTCTTTTCACTTCAGATTTCATTTGGTGAAGCTGCAACTACAAATATCTCTCAGATGCTTGATATGATTTCGATGTCTGACTTTGACAGAACCTGCAAGTTTGTCGACAAATTCAAGCATAACATTTCATCTTTCTTTTCCCTCAGTGAGTAATATTTATATGCTGCAGAGCTGTGGTAGCTACCCACAAATGAATCTTTGGTTTATCGTCTAGACTTTGCTTAAGCTTTTTTCCAGATTACCTTTGGAGCAATTAAATGTGTTTGGGTTTTTTTCTTTTTCTACAACAGACCATAGAAATATTTCTCAGGTAATAGTGACTAAATCAAATAAGCCACAGTGGCTTTAGGGATGGAGTAAGTAAGTAGAAGCCAGGCTCACAGGTAGTAGCAAGTCCGTCCATGAAAGGCAAAATGAGAAGAATAAAGTAAAGCTTGACTGTGAATCCATGAAAGGGATTGGTGGTGCAAACTGCAAGGGTTTAGAGTAGTCTTGCATTTCTCCCATGTGAAACTTGGCTCTGCTACCTACATTTTTCTGGTTGTAAAATTGTAGGCACAAACAAGAGCACCAAAGAAACAACCAACTTGGTATTAACGTACTTCTCTTAACATTTATTACAAACAGATACCAAGCTTTATCTGGTGTTTTAGAGTTCAGATTGCTATTAAAAACAAACATACGTAAAAAAGTGTTAAAGTTTTGTTGATACCTCAGATGTTACTTTGATTGTACAGAAAATAAGCATCAGTTCTCTGATACTGCAAGAATTTGCTGTTATTTCAGATGGCAATCGTCCCAGCTTGAAAAGCAAGAATGAAACTCCACAGCGGTGATTAGTCACTTTGAGGTAACCTTGACTCTGATCTGTCAAACCAGAGTGGGTTTTTGTAGGTAGAGGAAAATTTCAAAAGAAAAATTAGCAGAAGGCATTTACCAGGTGTCCACATCAGAATATGTGGAATTGTTGTTGATGTTTGGATTTGAAAGGAATAAACTACTGGTATCCTGAAAGAGAATATTCAGAAATGAGCCGCAGTATTGGTTCAGACAGTCCACCTTAATATCACGTTGCATGGATTTAAAGTCATGGATTTATGTTATACAGTGCTGTTAAATGTCTGACTTGTGTGATCAATCTGCCTTATGGTGATTTTTATAGATGATCTCTGAGAAACTGACCACTTGTTACAGATCCATTGCTATGAAATTAAATTAATGCTGCCAGATGAACAAACCAACGTTGGAAAAGTTCTCCTATGACCTTCATTATTTTTTTTATAGTCCTTTCTGTCCCACACAGGAGCACTAGTGGGAGAATCAGAAAGTCAAGACAGGCAACTGTTTGCCTGGTGGATGGAATGAATAGTGTTCCAGTCACTATTGAGGCTAGCACTCAGTGTTTTCCCAGAATATCTCAGTAATTTCCAGTGCAGCAAACCCTGTTTTTCTGCAACTGCATGTAGTACTTTGGTAACAGGAGAACATAACTTCTGAACACTATGTGAATTGAATGCTCTTTGGAAGACACTGTTTTTTTAAACGTATGGTATTTTGAAGATGCCTGATAGCATGCACTTAACCATAATGATGAGTCACCAGTTCTTTGGTTTGTAAGCATTAAAAAGTCCAGTTCATGATTAATTGTAATAGGATTTAGATCTGATCCTGTAAGATATTATAAGTTCAGTGGGTACTTCTGTCTTCCCATATGGTTGCAGTCAATATCTAGTGCTGCTTGTTCTGAGAAGCATGAAATGTATTAAATGTGTGCGAGTACTCGTACAGGATAAGGATGAGGCTAAAAATCTATACTGTGCTTGAACTACAAATAATAAAGATGTTACCTGTATGTAAATATAACAGACAGCTAAATCTTTATTGGCTATGTGAGTACATAATTCAAAAGGCTCCTCTGACCTTTAGTTTGGTCGTAGACCTTTTTGTTATATTAAGTGTATGTGCATGTATATTTATTATTAGAGTGGGAGAGAATAGAGAAGGAAAAATGCTTTTTTCCTTCATAAAATGACTTTTTCATTTAAACATCAATCACTCTCAGTGCATTAACTTAATTTATCAGATTGTTTGATCTTTGCTATCAAGGGAGTAAATGCAATTTTGCTTCTCCATAATGAAAATAACATCAGGAAATATATGCAAGAATGCTTGTTTAATTTCCTCCTGCTTGCATTCTTTCTCTGGAAAATTATGAACTGTTGTCTCAGTTCTATGAAACATACTTTGCTTGGTCATGACTTTAAAATATGAACACATTTGTTTTTATTTGAAAATAAAACAAATGATGTTGAGTAAATGAATGTGGTGGTTTCACCTTGATGGGTAGCCGAACTCCACCATACTGTGCTCTTACTCCCCCTCTTCCAAGAAAGAGGGGGAGAAAATATGATGAAAAAGGACTTGAGTTAAGGACAAGGAGATCATGGATGTATTACTGTTACAGGCACAACAGAGTCAGCGTAGCCTGCTGCTAACTGACCAGAGCACTGAGAAGATAAAAGCAAATCAGAAACCTCTTCTCCCTGTCTACCCTCTCTCATCTATTCCTCCCAGCTAGTGCAGAGGAATGAGAAATGGAAGCTGTGGTCAGTTTAAAACACTTCATTTCTCTTGGCCTCTGTCCATGCTCCAGCATGGGATCTCTCCTGCAGGGTGCTGTCCTTCCTGGACTGGTCCTTTGTGGCTTTCCTAAGGCAGCAGCTGTTCTAAAACTATTCCAACACAGGTCTATACCATAGGATCCATCCTTCAGGAGTGGACTACTCCAGCATGGGTCCACGGGTCAGCAGCTCCCTAGACCTGCTCCACCACGGGCTTCTCCAGCTTTGCGGAAAACTTCTGCTCTGCGCCTGGAACACCTCCTGCCCTCCTTCTGCCCTGACCTCAGTGGCAATCGAGGCTCAGTTCAGGCCGGTGAAGGGGCCATTTTGGGTCAGTTGGAGCTGGCTCTGATCTGACATAGGGCAGCTGCTGGGCTCTCCTCAGAGGCTGTTCCTGCAGCCCTCTGCTATCAAAACCTTGCCATGTAAACCCAGTGCAAAGAGGTAGTCACATTTGTATCTTTCACTATCCAGTGAGCAGAGTTAAGCTTTATAAAAGCACAAACAAGAAATAGTTTTAGATAAATGTGTGTATGTATATGTGTGTGTGTATATACATATATACATTTTTAATGCACATTAATGTTAACAAGAGGCTAACAGTAATAGTAAATTAAATTGTTACAATCCCATGTTCTAGTACAAAGTTGCTGTTTCTGCATAGGGATGTATCTGAAAGAATATGGGCTCATCCATCTAGACTTGGAGCAGCTGAGAGAATCCTAGAACAAAGTTAAAATGAAAATGAATGGGGTCAAATAAATATGTGATTAACATGTTTAGCTGCACCTAAAACATTGAAGCTATGGGTAGTGGAGAGAAGGGAAAAGATCTGAAAAAGGAGATAATTTGGAAGAGAGGTGCAGAAAATTTTAATATTTGGGGACAATAAGGAGCAAGCTTGTTATGAAGTTCTAATATAGAAGAGTACAGCAAGAACAAAAACAAGTAAAATGACTCCCATCAGTCCTCCTCCCAAAAAATTTCCTGGACAGGGGCTTTCCCAGTACCAGGCAATTACCAGGGAAAGCAAAATATTTGTTCACTAAAGGTCATACAAACTTACACTGAGCACATTCTTGTGCTAGCAGATAAATGTGCGAGGAGAACAATTTAGATGTTGAGATGTTTAGATGTTCTACTCTGGATGAAATAAAAAACATCCCAGATATCTTGTGGTGATTTAGTATTAGTTGTCAAATATGTGATATAGAGATGAGTAACTGCTGCTTACTGGACAAACATAAGATATCCACAGAGTATATGACTACAAATGACACGAAAATGGAAAAGGTAGGGTGAACAATTAATATACTGTCAAATCCATCCAGTGATTGAATACTCTCAAGGAAAATAACAAAGTTGTGGTATGAATAGTGGTGACTTAACCTTGGCTAGCAGCTAAATAATCACCCATCCACTTGCTTTCTCAGTCCTTGGTAGGTAGAACAAAGAAAAAATATGAAAAAAATTACCCAGGAATAATAAAGTCTATAGATTAAGATAAAAACAGGAGGATTAATAATTGCTGTGGGCAACACAAGATGTGACTTTCCATTTTTTTTCCCCACTCCTCCTCTTCTTATGTGGCATCTTCCTAAATATACTTTCAGAGGCATGACCAGTTTGGCTGAAGTGCTCAGCTGTGCCTTCAGTGAGTGCACAGGAGCCAGCAGGAATGAGCATGGGCTGGCCCTGGCCTCTGCTCTCAGAGAATGTTCCTTCTGCAAGCATCTGGACACCTACACCCAATAGGAAGTCTCTGACTTAGAAATAATCTTTTGAAAGACTGCAAGTAATATACAACAGGGAGTAAAGTTCTTTTGTCCTTGGTTTTGTGTTTGTGTGTTGTTGTTGTTGGGTTTGGTTTTGATTTGCTGTTAGCGTGCTCACATTTTTTGAGTAAGTTGTAAAGAGGCAGGAAAGAGTGTTTTGTTTCACAGTGGAGAGAATTTTTTGTTGTTGTGAGTATTTTACATAATAAATGGTTTTAGCACTGTATTTCTCAGCTTTGCTATTTTACATATGGTTAGAATTTCTAAATGAATTCAAGAGGTGGGCAAAAAAGTCTAGACTTGCTTCTTGGGACTGATGTTTCCTCATGTCTGAGTTCTGCTTGTCTTAGCAGATGTAAATTCAGAAGTTTGTGGTCTTTGAGCAGTGGCCTTCAAGGAAGAAGATATGGTGTATAACCATCGTGATTTTCTGGCATTTTGACATATATGCAGTGGAGAGCAATCACTGTTCTGTGCGGAGAATATCTGCATGGCTGGGGCTTTATCCTCTCTGTTTTCAGGATTCATTTAGATCTAGATGTTCATTGTTTGTTGTTGTTGTTTTGCCCCAAAGGTGGAATGGGTTACATTAATAATGTCTTTGATGTTTTCATCCACTGAAACTGACCTTCTAGTGGATGATGTGGTATGTACTCCTGAGTCAGCACAGAGCTGGTAGCTCCAAGGACTGTGTGGTCATCTGATAATAAATTTGTACAGTCACTTGTCAAATGGACTTTGAGAGGGATTACTGGACGGGAAAGATGAATGCACCAATTTCCCCTCCAGTCTCTGCTCTGAAGAGATAGCTACTTCTGTCCTTGCTATGGTACATGTAATGAAAATAAATTCAATAGGACAAACATATTGATGAAACATTTTAATTTAACGAGAGCCAGAAACAGAAAGGAAAACGTGACCGCATTTGTGACACATGAATTGTTCTGAATTAAGATTCAAACTCAAGACATGAAAGTTGTGCTCTCCTTTAGTGAGGAGGGTGGAGGGTGGCAGTGTTAAAACTCACAAATGTATCAGGCATGTATTAGGCACTCAGACTCTCTTGAAATGTTTAAAAAGATACCGTACATTTTGCTGTGGGTTATTGCTCATGGTTGTTATAATTTTTGCACTGCGAAAGTGCCCAAGAACTCTAGTCATAGCCCAGCAGCACTGTCAGCTCTGTAAGCATGTAGCGTGCCCACAACTTACGTTTCAATCCTTTCTTGCTCTTTTTAAATTAAACTGTGGTTTTTTTTGTTTTTCTTTTAATGAAGGGACATCTTATGTGGTATTTTATAGTAGCCTTCTCCCTCCTGCCTCCCTTTAAGAACAGGATTAAGTGCAACTAAATAATCTACTGCTGTCAGATCTTGTTTAATCAGTATTGCACCTATATTTGAATTGAACTGGTTAGTGCACTGTGAATCGAGAAGAAGATGGATATATACCAGGCTGAAACCAATTAGGAAACATGCTAAGTCACCATGGTTTTGGAGAGGGAGCAAAAAATGGCATGAAAAAAGAGAATTTTTTTCTTTTTTTTTTAACTATTATGACTATGCTACTTGTTTGTGCTTTTCATAGTCAAGATACACCAAATGGCAATAGTAAAGTAACTTTTTAATCTGTCTCTAGTTTCTTAATGATAGGCTGATTTATTTATTTATTTATTTTAAGTGCTAGGAATCCAGTAATTTGTGCTTGGTGTTTCCAGTGAAAATGTCAAAATCGTGACCAAAACCCAACAGTGATTATGGCTGTTTCAGAAATTTTTAAGATCTTATTCCTATAATGAATTACTTGTGCCCGGTACCTGTGGGCAAATTCAGCATATGCTGAATTTGGGTGGATAGATAAAGCCTCTAGTTTAATATCATACATCTCTCTCAATCAGCAAGTAAAGTTTCATGTGAAGTGCTGTCAGTGGTGCCTGTCTGCTGAAGTCTGTTAGAATGGTACCAGTGGATTTTCTCAGATGACTGCCATAGCAATATGAATGGAACTTAAGCTCAACAGATTATTTCAACAAATTGCTAATAGATTAAAAAAAAACAAAAAACTATTAAGATATATGCTTTTGCCTAATCTACGATGATGTCTCTAGTGTGGTTTAACAAATGTCTCTTCTGAAGGCTTATATGAACTTCTGTAATTGAAAAAATTGAATTGATGTGACAAAAGTACTGGAAGGGCAGAAATATCTAAGAATTTGGGAAAGTTCTGTTTCAATTTTTTTTAATTTCTAAGTAAAAATGTAGGGTGGGGGAGTGCTCTCAACTAAATGCAGTTTACATTACTACAGTCTCCTGACAGTGTGAATGTATCAGCAGATCTTTGGATTCTCTATCCAAAGCTTGGTGGGACAGAACTATGTGAAACAAAGTTATACAGATCTGTAGTCGCATTCTGCTAGCGTTGATCCTTTGTAGTAACAGTTAAATTTATCTGCTGCTATATTGATATCATCAAATCAGCTCATGAAATGAAAAATGAATGTTTCACCTGGAAGAGTTAAAAGGGAAAGAGAAATGAAAGCATCCAATAATTCAGGCTTTTTAACAAAAATAAAGACTAAGCTAGAGTGCTATTGAATACAGCTAAGACACACTACTTCTTAACCTTTGTGCTATGGCCTTCTTCAGAGGAGAGATTTGAGAAGCTTTGAGCACTTTGAAACGGAGAATAGAACTCTGCCCAGAAAAAATAGTAAGATAGGTAATCAAAGAATAGCATTAAGTTAAAAACCTAAATTCTTTTTGACCAAAGTTGTTCTTTTCTTGTGTTTTGTGTGTGTGTGGTTTTTTGTTTGTTTTTATCTCAGATGGTTTTTTGTTGTTGTTTTAAGAATGCCTTTAGTCCAGTATATGTGTCAATCTGTATTGACAGATTTAGAACTACAGATGCAGAAAAGAAACAGAAAATGTCAGTAGCATAAACTTTTATAAAGGTTGACAAGACAGAAAAGAGAATGCAGTGGGTAAGGGCAGCAATACTGGAAGGGAACCTTTTAAATAAAGATTTCCTAAACATAGCTCAATGAAACAAAGCTGAATTTTAGGGGGGGGGGAAGAAAAACAAACAACAAAACATTATGAATAAGTCTTTCTTAAAAGAATAAAAAGGCTACTTAAACTAAAGGAGCAAAGATTTAGATTAGATACTTATATTAGATGTTGGGGAAGTTTTTCACTGTGAAGGTGGTGAGGTGCTGGAACAGGTTGCTCAGATAAGCTGTGGATGCCCCATCCCTGGAGTTGTTCAAGGCCAGGTTGGATGGGACCTGGGCAACCTGATCTACTACTTGCTCCTAGTGGTTGGCAACCCTGGCTGTGACAGAGAGTTTGGAACTTGATCCCTGAGGTCCCTTCCACCCCAAGCAACAATAAATAAATAAGAAATCTGGCCTCATAGGAAATGAAATACTGAACTCTTGGAGTGAAGGTGGTATTTCATGATCACATTGCTCTTTGAGTTTTCAGTTAAACTGTTTTTTGTTATTACTTTTTTAATTGTAGGTTGCAGAATTGCAACTCAAAATGGTTATCTCCCCAGATATAAGCAGAAGAGTCTTACTGATGACCTCTCTTGCTTAAATAATAAGCAAATTGCCCAATCATAGGAGTACTTGTAACAGCTCTGGAGGCTTTCTGCCCAGTACTTCTGTAATTCTTGTTATTTCTCTTGGTTTTCCAGGCATATATTATGAACTACTTAGAATATAAAGACATTTGAAGACATTTGCATACTGTTATTCTCCTTGGCTTTGGTACTCTTCTTTGTAGGATATGTTGACAGCAGTTAAGATGTTCTGTGAGGAAGGCACTGACCCTGCCCGAGGCTGTGAAACTTCTTATTCTCTCTGATCATTCTGACCTAGAACTCCCTTAAGATTAAAAAGGGCTCAGCCTTTATAGTGCAATAAATTCTTAAGAAATTGTCTACAAAAGCCTAGCAAATCTGATTTTGAAGTCAGTTACACTGAAATACAGAAGATGCGAAGTATAGTTTCCCCATGCAAATTTAGTGCTCGGTGGTCTCAGATTTTAGGACAGAGTATCCTCCTGTTCACCAACTCGTAACATGAATTCTATAATTAATTGCAGGTATGTGTCAACTATGTGCTAACTTTTGCTGCCTAGGAAAAATCAGTACTTTACTAGGATATCTAGGACCTCTCTCTCTTACGTCCCTTTGCAGAATAGAGGGGCTATAAAAGTGAATAGGATAGTCCTTCCAGCAATGCTAGTTCTAATGGTAAATGTTAGCAATGCCCTGTTAAGAATTTATTGATGGCTGCTGCATTACAAAGTGTGAGCAAAATATTCATAACTTTACTCCATGTTAGAATAGAAGCTGATAATTCAAAATGATGAGTTGTTCAATGTTTGGCATGAGCAGTCCTTTTGAGCTGACAGAACTGACTGCTCATGCACTCAACATGATAAAAGGTGTCTCACTTAAGGAAGTTTTTTGATTTTTTTTTTCCAGATTTTCTCACGATTTTATCTTCTTCACCTTATTTGAAATGTTTTCCTTAGACTTTGAGTTTCTTCAAGTTCTTCTGGTACAAGCGCTGCTCACTAGCTGGGACCCAAAGTTTAGTGTTGCAGGAAGTAATGAAAGACATGTTTGCAGGTGGAATGTCATGGATTATGTAAACTTTTATTGTGTACGCTTTTATTACAAGAATTAGTTTGAATTCCTACAGTACAAATTAAAAAAATGTACCTTGTAATTCCTAGTTACATCAAAGAAGATTAGAAGTTAAAAAGATATCTGATATCTTCAGGTAATAAAGCTAACTATTTGAGGCCTGAGGAAATTTTTTTTGCTTTTGTTTTTCGTTTGAGCAATTACTCATCTGGACTAGCTTGGAAAAACCATTAATCATAATGACTGTTTTAAAACACTGCCTTCCCCTTCTGGGCAGGACCACAAAGGTCATCACCTAGTCATTCAGGTCAACTGAAAGGTCACACATCTAGAGTTTGACTACTGGCCCAGTGTGTGAGTTGACATTGGCTTAACAAATGGTCCCTCTTCTCCTAATTATAGGAAACATGGCAAGCTTGTAGACATGGACAAGGGTCAGACTTGAAGGCACATACAGGTGGTGGCTGGGCCTCTAGTTAAAAGCTGAAACATCCTAAGCTCAATCAGTTTCACTCTCATCTGAATGAGCCTATTTCCAGTAGTTTTGTAAGAAAGTGTTCTAAAAAGTGTTTTGTTCGAAGTAGTGGCTTCATCTTTGGTGAAAATACAGTAATGAGAGAAACTTCTTGCTGCAATTAGTATTCCACTTAGTTTTGTATTTACAGTTTGTTTTGAGAATCTGATCTGTTAAAGACTTGAGCATATTGGTTTGATTTAAATATTTATTAAAATCATGCCATTAAAAATGTTCGCTTTTTCTCATACGTGCATACTATTCGTGTCTTCAAATATCATTATTCATATTAATATCTTTAACGCAAATCTCTTTGATTTCAGTAATAAACTTAGCAGGATATTACTCATACAATATTGATGAATATGCAAAGAGTTTTTATTATTTATCAGGCATGATTTTAAGTAAAAATGTATAGTTTGTACATGAACATAGTTGTGAGACTCATGACTTCATGTTGGTTTTCCTTAAGCTTCTGACTGGTAGAAGCGCGTGATGGGAGAAAAAAGAAGCTCAAGACTGAGTCATCTTCCTAAGGCTGATGAGATGTTTTTTTAATTCCCTGTGTCATATGCATGCCTATCACCAAGTTCAAGGAATGTAGTGTTCCAACAAATACTCATAACTTTATGGTCAAATCTGGAGGAAAGTACCATGGGATCTCGAAACTCAAGTGCTGGGAATGTCATTGTAAAACTGTAACATTGCCGCCTGTTGTGTGCTGTGGTGTCCGTATAGAAGAGAAGGGTGTCTTTTGACATGGCAGTAGAAATGTTGTCAGCATATAAGTGAATGATGCAAAATCTGCAATCTATTTCTCAATCATGTGGTTTCATGGTTCGCTTTGCCAGGGGATCATATGCTGCTATTTTTCATCCTACTGCTCCACTGTTGCATGCTGTTTCTTTTTTACTTGGCTTTTCCTTTTATTCCCTTTGCAGCAGTTGGATGACAGATAAGACTGGATTGCAGTTTAATAGATTAAACTCACTGGGGAACTAATACAGTCACTTGTCACCTGTAAATTGTCTCAGCATGATGCAAGTTGTCATTTTAAATCAGAATTTTTCTATCAGAATGAAACTGCTTGGATTAAGCTTTTCCTTAAGCTTTTTACCTTGAGAAACTTACAAACTTATAAACCCTTTTTTTCCCCTTACTTTACTAGCTTCTACATGGCAGAAATAGATTTTGTAGAAAAATGGACTACAGTGAGGTATGCAATACTGTGTTCTTTGAAGCATAAAATAGATTTCCCAAGAAATGCATGTGTATACTGTGCATGTGCTTTTGAAGCAGATAGTGTATTTTCATCTTTTAATAGTCTTGCAAACTTGCTTATGAATTATAACTTACCACTTATTTGTTACATAATCGTTCGGAGATACTGGTATAATGCAGTGAATTTGCTAGCTGGCCTTACTGCTTTTCACTGCACATCTGTTTGTAGCTCTGACAAGAACAAATGAGAACTGTTTTTAATCCAGTGAAGCCAGCATAGGTCAGAAGGATAGTATAATGAGTGTGTGAAAGTGATTTGTAGATAATCTTGTGATGTAAGTTTCAAGTAGATAAGTTAGACCCAGGCTTCTATCCAGTATCTGGCAGTGTTTTATCTGTGCTTTACAGAGGACCTGCACAATGAATGCTTTATCCCACTGCAGAAGAAATAAATACCAGAAAGGATTAATATTATCCTAAGGAAAGAAGTAGTTGTTAATAACCTAGCCTATGATGTAGAGTAGTCTTTGGACTTCAGATTAAATGGAACAAATGCACACTAATACTGGAAACTTATTTGAGCTAGATTTGAACTTGGTGATTTAAGAAGACCACTAATAGCATTCATGGGATGAATGTATGTAGATGTACTAGCAGGCATCATGGGATGATTATCTATGTAGATACAAAGTATGTTTAAAAAATTAAGGGAGATAAGTCTTCTTCAAGTCTTTCTTCAAGACTAATTCATTGCCTTGTGGTTAATGGCTAACTAAATTTTTTCCTTTGAACAATCCCTTAATGTCCTTGTACAGGTGTAGTTTTCAGTCAAAGTTTCAAATCTAAGACCTGAGTTGTTGCTATGTTTGTCTTCTGTAGGAGAAGTCATGGGGTAGTACTGGTAGAATTTCTTCAACTACAAAATATTCAAAGCCAGCAACAAAAACTTCTCTCTGTACACAATACATGGTTCATTGTGTAGTGTACTATAAGGTATTTATTTCTTTTTTATGTCCATTGAATTTGGTTTATCCCTCAGCCTGAGGTGCAGGGGTTGCTCTCTGTGCTTTTTCTTTAGGGTCTGTTCTATTATATTTTGTATTTCCCTCTTGTAGTCTGCTGCTTACAGCTTTTCTCTTCCTTCTTCTACTGTCTTTCCTGCCGATTGTTCGTGACCACGTTTCCTGTCTGTCAGCTTCTGTAGTACCTTAATGCCTCTTCTCTTTCCCACTGGTAGCATACCATCTATTTTAGAAGGATTTTACTTGCCAAGACATTAAGTTCAGCAAGCCTGTAACTCTACAGTTCAAGGGTTTTGCCTGTTGTTTTCTTGTTTTTCAATAGGTTATGTGTCTACAGGGCTGTTTTCACTTCTAAATTTTTAAAGATTCAAAATCAGACATGAAGCCAGTTCTTCGCGTTTTTTTTCTGTCTGTGGGACTAACTACGGTAGTGTGCGATCAATGCATTTGTCGTAAGGCTTAGGCTATATCTAGGCTGCATATAGGATGGCCAAGCCATCTTGAAATCTAACAAAGCTGAGTACAATGATCTGTGCTGGACCTTTGTGCAAGTACAGTCACGAATAAATAGAAAAATGTGTATTTGCTATCTAGCTTTTCAACATTAGTGCAAAGCTTCATCCATTTCCTCCTTCTATTCTTTTCCCTTTTTCTTTCTCAGAAAACAGATCTTATGTGCTGCAACTGCCATCCTTCTTTCTCTTCAGAAGCATTGAGAATGGTGCCATCTCAGGACTTGTTAAATCTCTTTCAGTCTGTTATCTTTCCATAGCTGTTTCTCTGCTTTCCAGGTTAAGTTGTTCCAAGCTCCTAAGAACTCTTTTGGTTCTGCACGTATTATGTCAACCATCTGCTAATACTTACTATCATATTCTATGTACTCCAATTGCTTGAAATTACTGAATGCACCTCAGTTGTGCTGAAATGTTGCCTGTAGTGTAACTCGTATGCTGCAAAAAATTGCAAACTGTTTTCTTTTGGGTGCAGATTCTGGAAGACTTGCATATTCTCAATTCATGCATGGTGACAGATAGCTAGGAAGTTGAAATAATAGCTGTTTACCAAAACACTCTTATAATGTCATGTAGTCAGATGTGTGCAATTAAGTCCACAGGTGAAAAAGAAAATTATTCCTAGATATGCCTATGTTTCCTTGAAATGAATGCCATTTATTAAAAAGAGCACAATAGAAAAGTGTAAGTAAAACTTTTTTAAATGTGTATTTGTAATGGGATACACTGTCTACCATTCCTGGGTCACCAGTTCAAATCTACCCCAGGTCAGTAGTCACTGAATCCTGGGAGCATCTAACAGCTGGTGGTTTATGTGAAATGAGTAGCCTGTCTTACTTCAGTTTGTAGTGAACAGGTGTCCACACTGCGAAAAAGCAGCTACTACAATTGTTAGCTTAGCTGGCAGACTTTGTATGGAAGCTAAAATGTGGGTGGCTGTAGAATGGAACTGCCCTGTCCCACTTAAAATTATTTCTTCAGGCGGGGACTGATCTGTGGGCAGAATAACAAAGTTTGTGCCTCTACTCATATTCACGTCTTACACTGGAAGTATGAGGGTATGAAAGACTTAATAAGGTAGCTGAGAGCATGGGTCCAGAAACACTGAGGTGTCTTTGTAAAGAACAGGTGGTAAGATGCCAGGTCTGAGTATCTAAAAATTAATTCAAATGCTCTCCTGTCCTGTGCGTTGCTCTTGTCTTCCCGCTCACTTTTCCGAATACTAGTCTTCCACAGAAGAATAATTCTATCCCAAAAATGGTATTTGAGCATGTACAAAAGCAGGTGCAGAACTTTAAAACTGATATTTTTCAGCAGTTATGCACCCTGCCTAAAAGTGAGAGAGCCTCTGGCAGATGAGAATGTAAGAAATGAAAAATAAGTCTTAAGCATAGAGCTAGATTCTGAAGAAGTCTAGCACTGACACCTGCCCTGTGCACCCTGACTCTGTAACGTGTTATATGACCTGAGAATTTTTGGAGAAGCTTCTTCTCCCATAGAGCTCTCATACTAGTGAGAAACTGTTCTGTCCCATTCTGTTCTCTCATTGCAAAAAATGTAAGTTTTGATGCCTGTGGGGAGGGCACGAGTTTTGGAAGCATGACAGGGCCTGTGTGTTCTCAGCTCCAGCAGCCTGCCCATTTAGCCAGGACCATGCAGGCTTCTAGCAGGCATTGCACAACTGCCCTGCACCAAGTGCATGGCCACGGGGCATAGAACACCAGAGCTGCTGTGCTGGAGGAAAGAAAAATATGGCTGGGACATGCAGTAAAAGGTGGCCTCACAAGGGCACAGTGTTACACTGTTTTTCTTCAGCCTAACAGGTGGCTTGTCAACATAACTGTAATTTTATATAGAGGTATTCAAAAGCTTTGGAGACATAGACTGTGGCATTTCAATCATGTCCATGCCTTTGATACTGGTGCTACAGTGTTGGGAATGGCATGGCACTATTTAAACTCAGTGTATGTCAGTGTTGGCTCGGTGGTTGAGTGCCTGGTGCCAGCTCTAGACTTTCTTGTGTCGATGACTGCTCATGCTGCACATGTAAAAGTCGACGGGAGCAATTTAAGCTTGGGTTTCATAGTTTTGTTGATAATGTGGATAAGCACCATGTTAGAAACATTACAGTTAAAAAATAAATAAGAAGAACAAACAACAAAAATTCTCCTTGCTAATGCATTGTGTTCTGTAGACTGGACAAAAGAGCTTGATAAGACAGATAATTGCACGTGGTTCCAAGTGTCACCTTTGTTAATGGTTCTGGTCCATGCAGACTATGTAAGTGTGCATTTTATTTTTGCCATCTCAGGAACAGCTACATTATATTAATTGCAACATTTAAGAAGAAACAAGAAGTAGTAGAATCATTACTTTGTAATTTGGTGCATATAAATGGCAACCCTTTAAATGGAATTACTGATGGAACTCAAAAATCAGGTGTGGGATGTTTGAACTCCTGTAGCTTATGTTCACAGGCAGTTCAAACTGATATTCCCCAGCCCCCTACCCTAAAGACAAAATTACCCGAATCACAGAATTGTAGGAGTTGGAAGGGACCTCTGGAGATCATCTAATCCAACCTCCCCAAGATGGATGTTCATCTTATTCTAGCCAGAATCTTGGGGGGAAAAAAGGGTTCTGGTTTAGCAGTTTCTAGAGAAGAACACTGGTCAAGATCTAAGAACAGGCAGAGAACTGCACATTCACCATTTATCTAGGAATTGCTAGAAGGTTTAACTTAGTGTTTCTGAAGTGTCTGCAACTACTATAGGAAGTGATTTACTTAGAGTAGTCAAGAAAAGTTGGAAAAGGAAAATTAGCAGTCTGTAAGACTCATCAGAGTTCATCAGAACGTAAATGATTGTCTCAATCATTTGTAATAGAAATGCTGTAATAGAAAGTTTGCTTTCAGACTTGTCCATCTCGCTGCACTATGCTAGAGAACATGTAAATAAGTTCTTTGCCTCCTGAGGCCAACATACCTACAAGGAGGCAATCTATGTTTTATTGATAGTTGCTTTTGCTTTGAAGGCAGAAAAAAAGATATAGACAGGACTTACTATTTCATTAAAGTGTTCATAAAATAATGGTTAATGGCACAGATAGTTTACTTGCCTAATCTCCTCAGTCTCTAGAAAAACTCGGTAGTATCATCATTAATTACCATAATCAATTTAGCAGTACAGTATGTTTTTTTTGAACTTTTTGATTTTGTTTGAAACTTTTTTTTCCCCATGAAGTGGTATTTAAAATGTGGATTTGATAATTTTTATTCTCCAAAATCCATGTTCTAATGGAGTAGAAGCTCTGTAATATTCATAGAAGATTCCTTGTTGAACTGCATCATTTAATGCAATTTTGAAGTTAAAGAAAGTATTACAGAAAAGACAGTGTTGCTGTTGTTTTTAACCTTAAGCAAGCGATGAAGTTGATAGGTGATTACTTCTACCATCAGCTAATATGCAATGACATATATAATGAATATTACATAGGTGAGAAAATTATGGTGTGGAGGGAGATGATGGAGAATTGTCGTCCCAACTTATCTCAGCTGATGAATTTGCCTTTTAATGCACTGTCTAGAAGGCAACACGAGGAAGGATACATTCAGAAGGGGCAGAACATGGGAGACCGTCTTCTATTTACAGAACTGGGGGGCTATCAAAATGTAATTAAGCATCTAAGTTATTATTTTTGTGGGCTAGCCACTGAAACTTTGAGAGTGTGTTACTGTGCAATTTCCAGGTATAGTCAAGTTCTTGGTCTTGCTTAAATCTGGAAAGGTAGAAACTTCTGATACTAGATTTGTCACTGCTGGCTTTTAACAAATGAGATTTCATAAACGAATTGTCCTGAAATGCCTGTGGCAAACACAAACAAATGTTTGAAGTAGGGATTTAACTGAAAATTCATGAAGATTTCTTTGGAGTGTTGAATTGCAGCAGATAATCCATGTAGGTTTTTGAAAGATATCTCTACAGTGCTTTTGTCTGATAGTCGTGTTAGTAATAGTAAGAATATAATTGGAAATAATTCTGCAAGTTTAATAGAAAGTAATTTGAATGAATATGTTTGTCTGGATGAGGAGCTGCGAGATCTGGTTTAGTGCTTGTGGTAGCAGTGGTCATGATCTTATAGGTCGTTTCCAACCTTGTGATTCTAAGATTCTGTGATTCTATGATTCTGTGTTTAGGGCTAGGAATGGTTGTAATTCTGATTTATTCAGCACGCTTCTCATTGTGTGTCAGTAGTGCAGTGTTCTTTCTTTTAAGCTGCGCTTGTACAAACTTTGGTAAGGTCATATCAGACTTCTCTCACTGCATAAACATTTCATTTTCTGTCAGGATTCAGACAAAAGGATATATAAATGAAATTTTGCAAACTTAAATAATATTATTAATAATAATTTAACAGTGCAGAATACCATCATGCTGTTTGTAAGCCATGCTCTTATGTCTATGTCATTGACATGGAACTGTCAGCAGTTCCAGTACTGATTTAGAAGATGTCTAAGCTATCTGCAAAGCTCTGATGCCTCACATTAGAATATAAATGCAGTAAGATAAAGCTTCAAGATGTTTGTAGACAGTTGACAGGTGCCTGTACATCCCTTAGTGCATTGTTCCTCAATTGATAACTGTTTAAGTGATTGCTGATCTACTTAGATTTCCCAGACTTTTTTTTTGTGAGCTCCCTTAAACAAATGAGAGAGGAAGGAGACAGGGGAGGTGTAGAGTCAGTGAAAATAAAGATATATTTTGCACTGACCATATTTTACTACTTCAAAAGCTATGTCTTCAAAGGTTTGCTTTTATCTGGAACAAACAAAGCTCTTTAGAAAGTTCCTTTATATTTTTGTTTCACTCGACACCTACGTACTGAGCTCTCCAGTCTGCTAAACAGTAGTGTCTAAAGACTTCCTTTCATGGGTCTCTAATTGCATATTTTTCAGAAGGGTCAATGTAGAGCTTGCTCACTGATCCCTGGCAGTGACAAGTGGCAGGAGCAGCTCACTTCTGCCTCTTTAGGCTAACAGTTGGGAAAGCATCTTTTTATTGTAACCCCTGTAACATTTTGTACTCTGAAAGTGCATGTACTATATGTTTATATGTTTTTGTGATTACTTTCCCATAGATGGTTTTCTTACCTTAAATAGAAGACAGGTTTTTTTGTTTTTGTTTTTTTCCATTTGGTGAAACTATATAAGGTATGTTTTTTTTTTTTTAAGAAAACATCTGCAGGACAGAGTTGAATGTATGTGTATGTATGCAAGAGGGAATAAACAGAAAAATGTAGAATGGAAGGGTTGACAAGCGGATAGTACCCAAAATGTTGTAAATGCTTTCAGCAGATCTTATCCTCAAAAAGACTACTTGCACCATTTTTCATATATTACTGTTACAGTACTCTTCTGTGCAGAGTTGCTCCAGGGTATTGCAAATGCATTTTGTGAACAAACCTGGTGGTTTGTTATAAACTACTGCAATAATATCTCAACTGAATAGATTCAGAATTAAAATTGGAAATACTGGACAGCTTCAGGATTGTTTAATGAAAAACCAGTGAAATTTCTCTGGATATGGAATGGAAGAGCTAAGAAATTAATCTAAATCTGCAACTTAGCCAGTGGTTTTGCATTTCTGTGTATGTTTGAAAGTATACTAATAAAGCCAGAATAACAGCATGAAATAGCTGGAGCTGGAAGAGCAGGCAGAGTCAATGGAATGCTTTGTTTCAGTGTATTCTGTTAGTACTTGCACTACTGCTTGTGTAGGACCAAACATTGCTACAAAATGCTGCTTTGCTGTTCTCTGCCTTATGAGCACATAGGAATTACAGCTGTTCAAACCACCTCTTATACTAAAGCAAATTTGGTAGTGATAGTGTTTAAAACTGATACCTAAGCCTGAATAAAACTTTTGTAGTTCTAGTATTTTACTGGATTAGAACCTGTTGCCTTATAGCATTGCAAGTAATTTATGACAGTTTGATTAAGTGATAAATGGGGGTCAGGAATGTGCTGCTTTTTTCCCAGTAGGCTAGGGGTTAGATGTGGGGGTCAGCTTTGCTGCACAGGAAATCTTTCAGTTTCTTGAGAATGCCTTGGTACTTCTAGTTTGAAACAAACAAAAAAAAACAAACAAAAAAACAAAAAGCAAAACAAGCTGGTTGTCCCAGAACAGCTTAATAAATATCTTTTGAGGCTCTTTTAGCTTTTCCTAGTGTAAATTGGGTAACAGTTGTTGCCAGTGAACTTCTCATGGAAAGTTTTAATTTTAATATTTTACTGTCTCTTATTGTAGTTTACCCAACATGTTGCCTCAGGTAGCATCAGCAAAAATGCTTACTGTGGTCGTCTTCATCATGGCATATTAGTTTCTGTTTGGAGGCTGAATGAATGAAAGATCAGAAAAGCCTTTCAAGTTTAATCTGGGTGCTGTCTTCCTTAGGCAGGATGGCTCACCAAGTGTATGTTGTCTGCTCTCATTTAAATTGATCTAGTGCTAGTTTGTTTCCATTTTCACAGGCGAAGGAGATCCGTTTTGCATCACTTCTATCCTTGTTTAGCTAGACTGCTAGGATGTCTGTGTCTGCCTACAGGGCAAGGTGCGTGGTCAGCTTTTCATCCTGCCCCTCTGTGGTGCGGCCGACTGTTGGGTAGTTGGACTGCCTTGCAGGCTCTTACAGTGATGCTGTGGAATGTTGCAGTGACGCATCCAGTGGTACTACCACAAAACTGCTGGAAGACCATTTCAAGCTTTTTGACAGCCTGCTCAAGCAGTAGTGGCAGAGTCAGTTTTCAAGTGCTTCTATGAGGTGTGTTGAATATGGCTTCTGCTTCCAGCGTTTGTTATTGGAAGCTGCATTTTTTCTGGGTGTACTTTTGTTTTTGTGTAGGTTAGATGGACATAAATACTGAGGCACTGTCATACTGCATAAATTCTGCAGAGATAAATACTTCAAAAATTGACAGATAAATAAATTGGTACGTATTTAGGCAAGAAAAATATTTCAGGTAGAACAGAAGGTACAAACGACTCATTTTGCTTTGAAGCAATCATAATTCAGTTTCTTTATTGCATTTGAATGTTTCCAATTCTAATAACTGTGTTACTTCTCAGTATTAGCAATTGATGTGAAGCGAGGCACGGGAACATTTCATTTGAAAATTAAATGGTTTATTAAATTATGGAGCTTAAACCTAGTTACTTCAGTATTTCAATAGTGAGATTGGTGGGATATCAATTATTTCAAAATGGTATTTAATCTGCTCTCTTATGTATTTGCTACAACTATTAATTCATGTATTACTGGGACTAGTGGGATTCTTTGTTCAGGTCTGAAGCGTATAATGCAAAGTCTGTGAAGTTCAAGGAGTCCCTGCTTAATTTAAGTTTTATCCCACTGGAATGTGATCTCTAGAATATTACCAAAATAAACAGTGAAGCTAATGAATTTTTCCCTTAATTTTCCAATTAAAACTATTTCTAATTGAAAGTCATTATTATGCAGCTGGTTTTACATATATGGTAATTGTGCTTTGTAGTGAGTTATTTCCAATGCTAACAAACATGCTTCAAAGCAGGGAGAGAAGCATTGTGTGGAAGGAAACATCTTAGCCTATGAAGTATTTCATAATTAAATGCTGAATAACCTAATTGCTTTAAATAGGTTTGCTGAATATGACTTAGTAATTACTAAGTTAAAGCTGATCTCCAAATACAATATTAGCAACCAGTAGGATCTGGTCTTGAGCTCATAGGTGCTTCAGTGTCTTACCTGGCAGTTCCTAATACTGGAATGCCTGCAATAGTAGCAGACCTTCCTCTTTAGCTTTTCCTGGCTCCCAGAATAAACCTCTGAGAACCCCATCTCAACAGCTTGTCAATATCTCTCCATCATTTAAAAAAAAAATAATTCACTGGGAGCAAGTGAGTTGATGAAGGTGCAGGAGCTGCCTACGGCATTGGGCAACAGTAACATTTCCAGTTAGAGCTCTTGCAAAATAGCACAGATGGTGGGGGACTTATTGGCAGGGGTTAATCTGGGCAGGTGTGAATAGCAAAAGTGAGTGCCAGCTCAGAACATCTGCCTCCATCTGCTTCTATAGCATGTCTTTGGCTTTACTGAGATTGGCAAAGAAGAGAGATTGATAGGATGTGAGCACATGTGCTGAGATGTGCTGAAGTCAGTAGCCATCTACTCTGTGCTTGTGTGATTCCTTGAACAGAGCTGTATTTACGTGTTTTCTGCTTAATTGCTTTTACTGAATAGGAATAGTTAGCAGAGCAGGTACAACACAGTTTATCTCAGCTGTGTTGCCAAATGACGCTTTTCTGGACTCCAAGGGCATCAGCTTCCCTCCTAGTGCCAATGAAGTGCCAATTAGGATGGTGGGTTTTGTTTTGTGTGGCAAGCAGGTGCTTTTGATGAATAGAGCCACTGTATCATCTGGCAGAGTCGCCAGGAGTGACTGTTGCTGTGCAGGTACACTGCTATATATTTTTAGTGTTTATACAACCGTACTGTGAATTTCCCAGATGATGCTTTTAATTGGTACAATAAAATGTTACAATTGGCTATATATTCTTCATAAAAACTGTAAGTCTGAACTAGTAGGACAGAGACTTCCTGTTCAGAAGCATTTTTTTCCCATGCAGTACACTACAGAAATAATTTACTTACTATGAATGGAAAGTAGTCATGAGAAGCTGGTTGATTACAGCCTGCTTCCTTCCATTTTCACTAATGAATTTTCGTGGTATGTACTGTCCCCAGAAATAAAGACCAGTGTGCATGGGCAACCCAAAGAGATTCAGCCAAATGAACTGCAGGCACAAGTCAGGAAAACAGTACTTTGAGAATGTCTCATTGCACTTCTACAGTGAGGTAGAGAGAGGTAAAGAGGAGTCCTGACGTGGGACTCAGCTATCTGCAAATCTTTGGCCTGTCATGGCTAACCATATAAAATGTGTTGTAGGACTGGAAGCTAAAATGGACTTGCTTTTCTCTTTTATTTCTTTTAAGTAAAATATATCTATTTATTTCCCTTTTTTTCTGCAGGTATGTAAAATTTCACTGTCTTGCTGAATTCCATCAAAAACTTAATCAGCTAACGACTAAGTTGCTACTGACAGCTTTGGGTCTTTAGGTGCTATCTCATTAATCCACAGCTGTCTGATAGGAAAATTACAGTGTTTTGAATGATGCTGGATTATGTGACTGTGAAGTCATTCAGAAGACTAATATGCCTATTAAAAGATGAACAGTGAAAGGCTCAGAAAACAGTTGTTACTGAGCTCTTTATTTGATATTTCCTACTCGCGTAATCAGGTTTAAGGTCTTTGTCTGCTGCTGTCCCTGATCCCCATTCTGAGGCATCCAGTTTTGGAACATCACATCATAGTCAATTCCATTCCTTTAGGAAGTAAGCAGAAATATCAACAGTCTTAATTTTTACCTGCTCTGAAAATCAAACCGGTAATACCTGTTTTCAGTACCTCACATGGAACTGGGATATCACCATTGTTTATAACATACATTGACATCTATGCTTGTAACATACCCTGCATAATGGTATATTTTTCTGGAGAATGTTACTGCAAGCATTTATATTTTTGTTCATAATTTCAAGATAAAACAAAAGTAACTCTTTAAAGCTTTAGTGTAGATTTACGTAAGTATTTCTTTCTTTAGTATTTTTTTCCGTTTCACCTGAGCATTCTTTTTCTTCCCTTCCCTTTTCCTTTTATCTGATATGTGCTTTTAAATTTAATTAGAAGTTTTCTGTAGTGGAAATGCTGAGTCAGGGCTTGAAGCAGTGATTGAGCACCTGGTGGAAGGCAGGGCAAACCCAGGAAAGCCCAGGTGCTTGCAGTGTACCTGAGTGACTGGAAGGGGTGGAGCCAGGATCCACCCTTCCCAGACCTCATTTAAGGGTTGTTGGTGGAGGCAACTGGAGATCCCTACTTATCTGAGGCTTTCTTGAAGGTAAGCAGCTTCTTTATTTTTTGCCTACAGCTGCTGTGTTTTAGCAAATCCTTGCTCACTGTAGTATGGGATCTTGCTGCTCTGCTGTTATTGTTGTGCTTTCCATCATGTTCAAGTTACAATGATGTTACTTTAAGTACATAAGTTTATCTTTTCCCTGAACAAAGTACTGTTTCATAGCTTTTACTGCTTATGGTTATTAACCCGTGTATAAAGACTGGGTCATAATTCCTGGAGTGCTATGAAAATTTGATTTTTTCTTTTTTTTAAGTTATCTTAGAAGAACCCTTAGGAGGTGTTACTTGATTAACTGTGTTGAGGAGAACTGCCAAGGACTTCTGAAATTCAAGAAGCCTAATAAGTTCTTATTTTGGGAATCACACTGGAGTAAGCCAATTCTCAGAATAATCACAGTAAGACTGATCTTGAAACATTTAGCTATGTTATCTTGATGGTCTCTGAAAGAACCATTGTTTTTCACACCTTCTCATATTACATTCTATTTTGAGATTACTAGATGCTATGTTTCATCTTTCCCACCTGAATTTGTATTTAAAGGAGATTGCACCTTACATTCTGATATATATAGGATATCATTGAATAGAGATGTAAGGCTTTGTTACAGACATATCTAGTGACTCTTTTGTTATTTCATATTTATAATAGTGAAGCCTTATGTGCAGCTACAGTCACTAGGCAATCGTTTGATATCCACGTGCCTATTATATGTTGCAAGGGTTAGCAAGCGAAAGAATGTTTTGACTAGACTGTGCTGGGAAAGTGCTGGAATTTAAGTTCTGTGTTTAAAAACAGTAAACCTGTTCAGTCAGACAAGCTGAATATGCTTAGGAATCAGCAGGTCTCTGTGCCGAAGAAGGCTTCAGTGTTGAAACGGAGAAGGTTAAGGGCTATTATGGTGGACTTAACATCATGAAGCTAAGCTATTTTACGTTTTGATATATAGAGGTGCTTATTCTCTCACTTCTTCCCTTGCCTTTCGTAATTTATGTGGACAAGGAGAGCAGCTCAGATCAGCAGTCTGCTGTTGCACAATGTGGAAAGGACGCATCCCCTTACTGTCTGGGTGAAACCTACATTATATAAGTCAGTGTAAGCCACAATCACTACTGCATACTCTGGGTTGTGTGGATCCTTTATGTTTGCAGTTTTGTTGTTACTCCTTGTAGAGTGGTTTAACCAGCAAGCATGCTATCAGCAGCCCTATCTTCCGTACATAATTTCAAAAAGAAATGCTATCTGTTGTTACCTACATTAAGGTTGTTAGTTCAGCTACTTAGGTTGTATGGTATAAATTGATTATGTTTGGTTAGCTGCACAAGCTACATCAAAACATTGAAAAAGTCTTGTTTTAAACAGTTTATCCTGTGATGTTTACACAGTGTTTATGAGGTAAGCATATCCTTGTGTTTTTCAGTTATGATTTTCCCTAAAAATGAGAGAATTTATCCAACCAGTAAAGTAACAGAGAACAGGGATAGTCATTTATAATAGGCATGACAATTGCAAAATAGCATTGAGCTCCTAAATTTGTGTCTTCTAACACAAATCTGAAGTTCTAATATTTCGGTGTATTTAAAATAGCATAACTTCTTTTCTGGGGCACACTGTAGCAAATTGATGTTCTGATCTCTAAGCCCTGATTCCTCAATGGACCGTTTAATCTGTAGGCTGTTACACCCTCCCTATTGTTCTTCTACAAAAGAGTATTGCAGGAAATATCAGACACTTGTTAGATCAAGCTGCTCATCTCAAAGTGGAATGGGAAGCCTTCTCTAAGTAAATGAAAGGAAAAAGCCATATACCTTCCTTAAGCAAGTAATCCCACTGATTTTTATTAACTGGGCATATGTAGAGACAAAGCTATTCCATTTTTTTTTTTCCCCGTGTATTTGTTCTGTGGAATTTGTTACCACAGGCATATAAAAAAGAGATGTGCAGAGACATCATTCTAGATTGCTGGTTATTTTCTAATGCTTCTTTATGTTCATAGAAAATCTCCTTGAAAATACCAGCATTTGATAGCAATGCCAGTATTTTTGGCTATCTAACAAATATTAGATATTTTTCTTTCTTATCTTTCTTTCATTATCTGTAGTTACTTTAAAAACAGCCCATGAATTCATGCTCACTTTATTCTGGACTGTACTCTCAGTGCGTCTGGAAAGTCACAGGTTCAATATACATAGTGGTTATTTATGTTCTACTGGTGTTCGGTTTTGTATTTGCTATTCCATGGCCTTTGTATGTTAGTACTTAATGTCATGTTATGCGTTGCTTCTATATCATAGCTCTGAATTTTGCCCAGTTTTTGATTTTTCTTCTAGTGACTTGAAATTGAAATGGTGATACGTGCAGGTTAAAATGGAAGTTCTCCAACTTTCTGGTGTGAAGTATCTATAGCTTGAGATACTTAGTGATCTCAAAATTAGCTGTATCTGATAAATGATCCCTGGATGTATTCTTCTGGCACAAGGCAGTGTAGTTCAACAATGTGGCAGTGTTCTTAAGAAGCTTGCTGGCTTGCGGACCTACCAAAAGGACTGCAATTATGTTAGTGTGGTGCTTCATCTTAACTAGTTAGTTCCTCCACTCTCCTGATGTCATGACAAGACTGCTGTGCCAACTGAGCTAGTCTGATGTGATTGACTTTCTAGCTTAAGCTTTTTAAAGCATTTCCCATTTCCATGCATGTTTCTTCTGCCTCCTTTGAAATTAACACAAGCTTACAACAGCAGCAACAAAAAAGCCAAGGTGACAGGGCAATAGTGTACTATTAAGTTGTAGTCTAGCATCTGAGCATCACTGCTATAATGTGCCATCCATCTCTGTGCTTGGTCTTCCAAGTGTGAATTTCGAATGAGCTTCCGAAAAACAAACTGATTTTGTTACTTTTTGTTAGGATATTAATTCTCAAGAAGGCATATAGCAGTTCCATACACAGCTGCCAAAACAGCAGTTTTTGAAGCTGTAAATCTGTCTGGAATGATCCGGGTTCAGTGGTTTTCGCTGGCTGAATGGAACCTTGTTTCTGCTGAGCACTCTTTTGTGTTGCATTTATCGTTACATGCCTTCTGCTTTTCTAAAAGCTTCCCAAACACAGAAGACAAATTTTGTCCTAGGGACGTTTCCGTATGTCAGAAATTGTTGATCAGAAGTCTTAAAGTTAGGAAAAGTGTGCGTATACTAATGGAAGCAAAATAAAGGAAATGAGTTCAAAAAAAAAAAAAAGCAACCAACCTAGGTAATACATGGGGAACTCTGTCTTTAAGAGCAACTGTTGTGTCGGGACATGGTATGCATCACTGCTGCCTCTTGACAGGTTCACCATGGAGAGACACAAATTAAATTCTTTCAGTTGCGGTTTTGAAGCTAAAAGTGTTTGACTAGTTCAGCCCCTGAATGGTGTTTAAGGAGTAAAGAGAAAAAGAGCAGGAAGTTCTAATTGGCAAATTACTTCTTGTTATTTAGTTTGGCTTCCAAATTGGAAATTACGATAATGAGGAGCTTTGTGGGACTTGCCCTTGAAGAGGGCCAGGCAGCTTTTTGTTCAATTACCATTTAATGTGAAGATATTCAAGGAACATATTGTAGCATTTAAGCCATCACTTTCTATTAAACAAGTATTCTTAGGTAATGATTTTTAAATCTCTCTTCGTGGATGGCTTTTGTGATTTCAAGATGTCTAAGTGTAGGTTGCAAACAAGGACTAAAAGGATTTTCTTATGAAGTAATATTTAGCAGAGTGGCTTTAAATATATTTCTCAAGAAGAATAGACAGTGTTGTATGCAATGATACGATGACTTCGTTTTTTAACTGTCAAGGTGAATGTGTACATGTATCAGAGTTTTCATTAATTCTGCTATTTCCTTTACAGTTTCTTAATGTATCTTATTCTTAACTGAAAGTGATATTGAGAAGGATCTGATCCTGGAAGTCAATAAATATATTTTATACACATATATAAAAAGTGCTGTTAATTTCAATTTTTGTCTTGTAGCTGAAGGTTTGAAAGTTTATCTGTTTGATGTTGTATATACTAGAATGATACCTGAAAATAATGAAGAGGTGATGTAAAAATAAGCATTTTGAGAGGAATATAGTGTGACTACTTAATTTTTTAAACATGCTTCTAATAATAGTTTTTTGGATAATTAGAGTGCAAACAACAACAACACAAGAAACAGCATCTTATGATTTCATAACCAGTGGACTGGGACAGTGTTCTGTGACCTGTTCCCCCCTTTTTTTTTTGTGCTTTCTTACTGCAAATTACTCATTTCTTGTCTTTGGCATAAAATGTGTTTTTTGCAATTTTGACTACTTTTTATTCTGTAGACTAGGCTGCAGACTAACGTAATATAAACCTCTAGGTTTGGTCCTGAGCAAGGAAGCCGTGTAGACAAATTACTTAGCAAGTTTCATTCAAAGTCTAAAAGCAAAAAAATTAACTAATAAAGCTTTGAATGGACAACTTTAAAAGAATATTTATAAACTATTAAGAGCCATTTCACACATGCACGTATTTTCTTGCTTATGTTTATGTAATCAACCCTTCAAAAGTTGCAAACTCAGAATAAGCAATTCCAACTAGTTGACTTTTCACTTATCTATGTTCACAGTAATTAGAATGCTTTAAAGTGAAAAAGTGGAAGGGAGTTAATGTGTTCAGCATGTTTCCTTCTGATTTAGTTCCTTTCAACCCCAAACTTGGCCTAAAGCAACTGCACTTAATACCACTTTCTTTAAAGCCTTTTTAAACAGAGGCATGCAATAGAAACACAGTTCCTGAACTCTTGCAGTGCTGCTGGATACTGTTCTCAGACTGCCTATTATTGCTTCTGTATGAGTGGATGACCAGTGGATGATTCATAGTCTTGGCCTCCTGTCCAGCACAGAGAGCTGTTTGAGAGCAAACCCACAGGCAATTTAGTTCATGTTTTCCCTTTGGGTTAAGCCGGTCTAGGAACAAGATAATCAATCATTTAAAAATTTAAAGAACAAAAACAAGTTACTGTTGTGTATGCTGTTTTGTTATATTTATGTTAGTGGTGAGCATAAAAATATATACCAATGTGTATATGAATAAATATTTGTGTACACATACATGATGCTAGTAAAAGAAATGTCAGCAGATTGTAACAGTAAAGTAGTTCATTTCTACAATGGTAACCAAAAATAATCTTTTGAATTGTCCATGTAAAAGCCAGACAGTTCAGAGTAAGGCCAGGGAGGGGCCTCTAGATAACGTGTGCCGACCTTCTGTATATCACAGGCAGCACATTTTGCTCAGAGACTAATGAAAATATTTAGTTCCTTGGTAGACTAGATCCTGTCCCCATAAGCTGCAAGCAAGGCAGGCAAACTGTCAGTGATGTTTGAGTTGCCTGTATTGACAGGGCTATATGAAATATACCTCAGTGTCCCCAGGGAAAGCCCCTGTTCTGTACTGGCGAACTGATAAAGTAAAGGCCCTTGTTCATCTAGCACAAAGGAAGCCTTTTCGTTTGTGGATGGTCTGATCACTGCTTCAGCGTGTGAACTGGTACATACCAGTCAGGTATCCAGAAGTGAGTTCCAGTTTTATTTTCGATCTGCTTTGAACCTGTGACCAGTCTTTCATGCTCCATGGAGAAGGCCTGCCTGAATGCAGCAAACGGCAAAGCAGTATTTGTTGCTGATCTTTCCAACATCTGGCTGAAGCCCTGAAGTGTGAGATTCAGTCATGGTGTAAAGCTGCAAAGTGTTATGAGCATTTGGAGGTCAGCAAGGCAATGGTCTTCTCCCCTTTTGGCCCTTATTAGATGGAGATAAGCAGGGTGTCATAGATCATGAAGTACTGAAGCTGAAAAGGACAGCCATAGCCCTGCAGTATGACTCTGCAACAAACAGGCCTTTGTGGTGGTGATTTCTTTTTCTTTTTTACCATTCCAGGATATGGAGAATGCAAATACCTTGTATATTGTATTTTCCTTAGTCTCCTGGTAATATCTTATAAAGTTTAAGATGCATGCTGATAAAAGTAAACAGTACTTTATGTAGACCTTCCTAGCCAAGAGAGACCTAGACAAACAGTGTGTGTTGTTGACAGTCCATTTGATTTTGGCAGTTTTCTCTGCTAAATCTCAGCGCGGTGTTGGGAATATATTCTGCTGGTGAGACACAAGCATGGCTAACCTGAATAACACTGTTAAAGGTCAGAGCATAAAGATATTTGTCAATTATTCCATGTGAGATGTTTTCTGAGATGATTCGGCTTCATGTTACCATGGCATTTCTCTAGATATTTTTTAAATAGGTGTGTTTTTTTCTGAATCAGTGGAAAGCAGCCTGTAAAAGTGTGGGGTTTTTTTGGCTTGTTTTTGGCTGATGCTTTACCACACTAAGCTATGCTGTTTTAGACACCTTAGTTGGATGATGTATGGAATACTACACAATCCAACACATTGAAACATCTTTCCATGTTCTCAGGTATCCTTGTGGCTGTTGCTAAAAGAAAAATACTTAGCTTACCAATAAGACAAAAATTTAAATTAGTAATTCTGAGTGTCTTTCTGAAGATGATGTTGTACTGATGTACTTCTGTTGTAAATATGAAAGAAAGAACGTGAGCCAGATGACAGTTAAAATTGCAGAAATCCATAAATGAAGTATAAAATCGATCATAGAATCATAGAATGGCCTGGGTTGAAAAAGACCTCAAAGATCATCTAGTTTCAACCCCCTGCTACGTGCAGGGTCACCAGCCACCAGACCAGGCTGCCCCAGGCCACATCCAGCCTGGCTGTGAACGTCTCCATGGATGGGGCATCCGCAACCTCCTCGGGCAACCTGTTCCAATGTGTCACCACCATTCCCCCTTGTCCTATCACTATCCACCCTCATAAACTGTTGTACCTCCCCTTGTTTATATGCTCCCTTCAAGGACTGGAAGGTCACAGTGAGGTTTCCCCTAGTCTTCTCTTATCCAAGCTAAACAAGCTCAGTTCCCTCAACCTTTCCTCATAGGAGAGGTGCTCCAGCCCTCTGATTATCTCAGTGGTCCTCCTCTGGACCTGCTTCAGGAGCTCCATGTCCTTCCTGTACTGGAGGCCCAAGGCCTGGACGCAGTCCTCCTGATGGGGCCTCACAAGAGCTGAGCAGAGAGGGGGCAATTGCCTCCCTCTCCCTGCAGGCCTCTCCTTTTTTAATGCAGCCCAGAACACAGCTGGCCTTCTGGGCTGCAAGCACACACTGCTGGCTCATGTCCAGCTTCCCGTCCACCAGGACTCCGAAGTCCTTCTCCACAGGGCTGCTCTCAAGGCGATCTTCCCCCAGTTTGTATAAATACCTGGGATTGCCCTGACCTAGGTGCAGCACCTTGCACTTATCTTTAGTGAACCTCGTTAGGTTTTCAATGAGATAAAGCTTTGGAGCTTAAGATCTGAGAGAAATGACACATCTCCATTAACAGTGCTATATTTTTAGGATTGAATGTCTGTCTTGAAAACACTGTGGTAGAACATAAGCCATGGTGTGCAGTGCAGAGGCAGCTCGTAGAAGAGGCACTATCTGAAGAGGAATAATTTAAAATAACTGTCTAGCTTTGACGCATTAAAAACATAGTATGTGAAATATTTTTCAGGCAGTTTTTCCTTTCAACCCAAAAAAAAAACCCTTGTTTTTCCTTTCAACCCAAAATACAGCTGTAATGTCTTCACATTTAAATACAAAGAAATGATAGAGAGCTGAGTTTTTTTATATTCTGTTTAATAGTCACTTATGTGATGTGTAACTTCAGTTCTTTGTTTCTACCTAGAAATGAAGTATGAGGAAAATGAAATATTTTATGTCTCTGCTGAAACAAAAAAGAGGTAGAGAAATTAGTATTTTTCAAAAGATGATGTCACATCTTTCATGTGAGCTTGAGGTCTGAATGCACAATACAGTATGCAAATCATTACCTTTTACGGTCATGCTATTTTTGAGAGGTTCATAATGTGTCAGTACACACCATTCATTTGTATATCTTCTGTTTTTATTGTGAAGTGAAGACGACGATTAATCATACTATCAGTAATCCCAGCGCAGCTCTGCTGTGCAAATATAAAACCAAACTGAATTTCACAGGGGCAGTGAAGCAACAGCACACTGTCTTGCAAGATAGGCCTGTGTTAAAGTAAAGACCTGTCACATCCAATTTACTGAGTGAGGCATACAGCTTTGGAGCCAAGAGGCTGGTTTTAATACACCTTTAATCATGTCGTATCATTATTTCCAAAATATAACTGTTGAAATGCAGTGTGCTGCATCATCTTCTGGCAAGCAGAGAAGGTGCAAAGCAGAGAACCATAGAGCTGTGTACGTTTCGTGGCTTTTATTCTGGCTTGTGCACACGTAGTCACAAGCTGGTAAACAGCTAGATGAGAACAGCAGGGGAGCTGCAATCATATAACAAAGAGGGGGCAGTGAAACAATTCCTTCTTTAGGGTGAATGAAGCCAGAGGGGCAAGCAATGGCTATGAACCTCATCACTGCAGCAAGGATTGTACTTCAGACAGCTTTAGAAGATCATACTGTCCACTCAGATCTCATTCCCTTTTCTCTCTATTTTTTTTTCTTTAAGATTGTGCACTGCTGAAAGTAAAACAACAGGCATTTTAAGGGCTTCTGGGCTGCTTGTAGTTATTGTTGTCAAGTCAGTGCTAAATCCTACTTCAAATCAGGACAGAAGTTCTCTCATTTATATTTTCATAGGGATGACATTCCCCTGAATAATAATAAGCAATGTCTGTAGAGTAGCTGGGGACATTAATAACAATTACTGTTTTGAGCTGCCTAATTTCTCCCTTTTCTGGATGTTACTGTTCTCACCATAGGTTTAACCAGAAGGGAATATAGGAGTGTGCATCTGCTTTTCAAGTATCTGCCATAACTGCTGAGGATGATAGACTTGTGCAAGGATAGAGTCTACATTATTTCTTCTCAAGTGCGTTTTAATTTAATTTTTGCATTTTGGTTTTGTGTTAATTAAATTGTATTGTAGTTAATTTTGCACTTTATTCATTGGGTATTGTATATTGTCTGTGGTAGTGAGAGTAAGCTGCTGCTTGTCATCCCTCTTGACTAAGTTGACATGCTTAGTGAAAACAGCTGATTAAAAAAAATTAGTTGCTTTGGTAATTAAGTGGCTAAAGTTTAGTCTGTCTTTCTGTGTTGTTGTAACAGACAAAGAATACAGATCACATGGAAAGGTACACTAAGTACATTCCAGTAAATCAGTACTGTAAAGTTTTTGTATTTAAAAGACAACAAAACAAACAAACAAAAATAACTAAACTGTATTTTCTATTGTAAGACCTGAAAAGGCTTTAGCTTGGCCAGATATATTAGAAGTCGGATGGTGGGAAAAAAATATTTTCAACTTCTAAAACAGGAAAATCTCATTAAATTACCTTTCATAACTTAAGGGGGATGGCAAGGGCAATGTAAAGAGCATTTAATGCATGTCTATGGGAAAAGAGATACCAGTAGAGAGAACTTTTGCTGAAACATTAAGAACAGTAAGTTGTATTGGGAGCCTACTGTCACTGGCTTACCAAATCTTCAGAGACTGTATAGCAACAGATACAGGCATAAAGCGTAGATAAAAACAAGGGCTACGCTTTCAGGAGATGTGGGGGCCAAGAAAGTGCGACTTTCTTTCAAAAACAGGCATGACATAGCCCATGAAAGATTTATTAAGATATATGTATTCCACCATTGCACAGACAAAATGATGTCATAACTGTAGATTGCTTGCCTGTATTTTCACTGTGCCTGCCCTTCCCAGCTTCTGCTGACCTGTGTGTCACCAGTGTTGTTCAATGTTTGTTGAATACCAAATTCCTCCTTCTTGTTGTAATGTTCTTTTGAACCACAGTTAGCTAAGGAGTAAGTACCACACAATATAATAGTTCTTTGATTAGTTTTCAGTAGTGAAGCTCCCAACTCAGTTTGATATGTTATGCATCTATAAGCATAAAACTTTAGTTCTCTTTCATTACTTTACTATCTTTAAAAATTTCTCACTCTTCAAGAGAAGTGCATTGTGTCATTGTCATTCCATGAATTGAAATTGCTGTATATGTGCATCTTCGTGCCCCATGTAAGTGTACAGTTGGTTGTGATTTAGCATCTAAGTACTGCACAGTTTAAATTTTCCTCGCTCTCTTCTGATGGGATGGGGAAGAGGGTGAAAAGAGGTAAAACTGAGAATTCATCAGTTGAAATAAGGGTGGTTTAATAAGAATGGAGAATGAAAAGAATAGGAAAATGTTTAAAAACAACAACAAAAAAACCCAAAACACCACAAGAGAGAGATAACACAACTACTTACTACCACTTGACTGATACGCAGCCTTTGCCCATGCAATGGAAGACCACCAGCCAAATCCCCTCAGTTCTGTTGCTCTGTGTGGTGCAGTACAGCACTTGGACATCCCTTTGGATGCTTGGGGTCAACTACATTCCCTCCCAGCTTCTACTGCACTTTTGGCCTCCTTGTTAGCAGTGAAGCATGAGAAACCAGAAGAGTCCTTGACTCAGTGAAAGCACTACTGAGCAACAACTAAAACGTTTATGTGCTATCAACATTTTCATCCTAAATCTGCGTTAACCTTGTTCCCAGCACTTGGATCTGGTCATGCATTTCTCTGCTAGAGTAAATGACTATTTAATCCGTGTCTGTTCATGTGTAGCTACTTATAAACCATAATCAGGTCACATCTTAACCTTCTCTTTGATAAAATAAATAGATTAAGTGTTTAAGCTTTTCACTTTCAGGCAGATTTCCAAGTCTTGAATAATAGTATTTAACTGTTCTCTGAACCATTTCCAAATTGTCACATTCACATTTAATATTGGTACTAGTACTGACCACTTAATTCTAGTGATTATCTAACCTGAAGTACAAGCAGTTCCTAACTATGTACGAGGTAGAGTTGACTCAACTGCAACATATGCAGGTGTTCCTCTCTACTTGATTAGTAACTGCAACCTTGGAGGCCTCTTCAGATCATAGCTATGAAATAGTTCTTCTGTCATAATCCCTTAGGATTAGTTCCTGAAGATGTGTGACCCAGATTTTTCTCAGGAAAAATTTGGTTGTACTAAATTGTTGATTTGATGCATTTTTATTTTACTCGGTAATTGGGTGCTAAAACCATGCCGCAACAGTTGAGGTACACCCTGCTGGATAATACTAACAAAGTGATTAAATTAATTCCGGAGTGCTGGAAAGATGAATTCTGTATGTGATCTAAGTATTCAGGGTCCAAGAGGAACTCTGTAAAGGATCAGCTTGGAAGATAGCTAAAACATTTCCCAATATTTAAAACAAAGCGGAGTATAAAGCCAATACCCAGAGCAGTGTGTTCTCATTTTTAATAGAAAGAGCTTTGTAGTTGCTGAAATAGCAATTCTGCATGAAGTTGAGCAACAGTAGAAGTTTCCAGATGCTTGATACTGAGTGTTCAGAAGTTTTAGAATTATGATTTTGTTTGCACTGATTTTGTGCTCAGCTTTTTAGCCAAGCTTGTTATAGTCGATGACCAAGGCCATTCAGCAGTTTCAGTATGGAGTTCCATGAATGCTAATTTCTTCTGCTGAGAAGTGCGGAGTTCCATGCCAACAGAGTTATATTGAATTCTACACCTGCTGTCAGTTCACTTAAAGCTGGATCCTGTATTTACTTCTGTGCCTTAGGCTCATTTTAAGATCCAACCTGTACTGTAATTCAAGAACAAGTTTACCCTGGCACTTATTCTATGTTAAGTACTTCAAAATCTGTTTTAGAATGTTCAGTAATTATTGAACAATTATTTATGATTAATCTCTTTGAATACTTAATACTGATGTAGAGTGGGCAAACACACGTTTGTATATGTGTACCTGTGAAAACATTTGCATGTGCACATAAATACCCAGAGCGTGAACCTGCAAAACACAACTTTTTATAGCCGGTAGCATACTGAGTTTCATGGAGCCATTATAATGCCAGTAAGTCCCACAGGCAGAATTCTGTGGAACTATTATTGTATAGCAGTGTCATTATACAGCATTTGATATTCTCGGTGCACACAGAGGTGATGATGACATTGATGCAAATAGTTAAGCTGGTTAGTCATCTGTGTATTGAATGTTATGTATCAACATGCCTCGTTCCTTTAAGTTAAACGATTATTATATTGTATGGTACTTACTCCTTAGCTAACTGTGGTTCAAAAGAACAATACAACAAGAAGGAGGAATTTGGTATTCAACAAACATTGAACAACACTGGTGACACACAGGTCAGCAGAAGCTGGGAAGGGCAGGCACAGTGAAAATACAGGCAAGCAATCTACAGTTATGACATCATTTTGTCTGTGCAATGGTGGAATACATATATCTTAATAAATCTTTCATGGGCTATGTCATGCCTGTTTTTGAAAGAAAGTCGCACTTTCTTGGCCCCCACATCTCCTGAAAGCGTAGCCCTTGTTTTTATCTGCGCTTTATGCCTGTTTCTGTTGCTATACAGCCTCTGAAGATTTGGTAAGCCAGTGACAGTAGGCTCCCAATACAACTTACTATTCTTAATGAGTACCCTGAGTAAGATTGGTCTGACTTTTAAAGAAAGATGTAAAGAAGGCACTGTGAACTTTTCCTTATCCTTGGTGGTCACAGAATCACAAGGGTTGGAGGGGACCTTAAGATACCGAGTCCAACCTCCTGTGGTAAGGGAGGTCTTCTACAGACTCAGGTGGAGTCTGGCCCATGTAAAGGACCCTCCATTCCCCTCAGAAGGGAAATGACTATGGCAATCAACTGTATTTCCTTCTTGGAAGTGGCAGTCTTGAGGCATGGATTTGTCTACCTCTCCCTAGACAATCTCGTGGTTGACCTTCTGGAGGAGTGCCCCAGGAGCTGTTGAACAGCCTATTAAGGAGAAGTTGCAGTGCCTCAGTCCTTCTGGGGGGATGTCATGGAATGAACTGTAAGCAGTATGGTGAGGAGCTGATGGCTTTCACCTGTGACCAGGTTATCGCTTTTCTCTGGTCTTTAGAAAGCGGAAGATAATTGCTTTTAGAAGTATGTTTTGGACTGGGCAGACCTATATGTAGATAGATGAATCTGAAGATAGTATTTTCTACAGTCTTGTGAAAGAACGTGCATCATTTGTATATTGTTTTGGCACCATTGTAGCCTCAGATTTAACTCTGCTAGATGAGGAAGGATCTGGATTAAAAAAAAATGTGTGACTTTCATTTGAAGGAATTAATTTGTCTTGGCAGAAGAGCATGACTAGTCCTTTGTTGAGATGCTAGCATCTGTCATTTGAGGCTTCTTCAAGCTGAAGTGAGACTAGTGTTATTGATTTTAGAGATATGTGGAGTTTTCCCTCAAGACGATTTGTCATCTTTCACTGGGTGTACTGGCTTAGCAATTTTGGAATACAAGACTAGGATGGCCAACCCACCTTAAGGTACAATGGATTAGAGTGAACGAAGGTGATCTTAGCTTTCAAACACAGCTAAATTTCCAGGAATTAAAGTTTAAAACAAAATGCTTCTGCTTGATAAACTAAGCTCAATATTTCAATGGAACAGTATAGCCAGAGAAAAACTTCTGAGTGTCGTGTCTGAGTAAAACATGTTTTAAAAAGAATTTAAAAAATCCTGCAAATCACATTTTCCATAGAAGTGTGGGTCTTATGTGACACTATAGATATTACTAAGTGCAATTTTTAGTCGTTATAAGTTTTTTTTCTAATTCTTTGCCTTGTACCATATTTCTCCTGAGAAAGGTTTCCATTATAGTTTTACATCCTAAGAGGATTGTGGTCCCTCCCTTCCACTGGCGATAAGGTATAAGCTAAATCAATTATTAAGTTTACAGAAATAGAAGTTTTCTTTTTCCTGTGTTCATTAGTCATGTAGTCGCATCAAAGTCTTTCCTCTACTGGATAGCTGTCTGGTTTCTCTTCCTTGTCACTGACTAGGAGTAAGGAAAATTTAAATTTACAAACCCCTCGAGTATACCTCACTGGCAAGGAGTGGGGAGAGAGATGGAGCTATTTCCATCAACAACTGCGCTAAAGTTCTTCATGGAAAAATTGGTCATCTTTTTTCCATTCTATCTTGTTCTCAGCAGAACGCCTTTTGCTTACTTAATTCTAAATATAGCCTGAACTGTAATCATTGAACTATTTGTTCTGAACAGCAGCAGTGGAGAGAATAATATAGCTGATTTGCACAAGCATTTCTTATTCTTTTGCTGTAGTTATGACAACTTTTTACATGAGCTGCATTTGGAATGTAAGTATTTTGAAACATCCTTCATGAGCAGTCTGAACCTCTGGATTTGCAGTAGGTCTTGAAAACTACTTCTGTTCTAAAGAAAATTAAGGCCACCTTCTACAAGGTAAATGAGTATATATGAAACACTTGAAAAAGTCCTGTTGTGCAAATGCAGGTGGTAAACAATAATCCCTTGTATAAATCTCCTTTATTTTCTAGAAGAAAAGTGGCATTTTGAAATACAAATGGGTGAAGTGTAAGAATAATAGCCTAGCTCTGCTAGATTTTGGTATGGGTGGCTTGGCTGATGAGGGTTTTACTAGATCTTTCCCTTGTGACAGTCATAGTTTTAACTCCACAGTTGAAGAACAAACCCATGTTTTTTATTTGGTGCCTAAGGCTGATGTCATCCTTGGACTACTACAGGCCAGAATAGTAGCAGTAGTTCAAATGATAGTTCTTACTCTAACGTTTTCTTGCTTAATCAGTACAGAGAAGTGAAATCAGTGCTCCATCTCTTTTCCTTTGTGTTCTGACTGCCAACATCTGATATGCTGTTCCTGAGTATCGTTTTCCTTATGTTTTTAGATACTATGATCTATCAAATCAAAGAAGTGTAGTAACACAGAGTAAGAATATTTGGAGAAGTTTATTCAGATTGAACTGGCAGTCAGCGTTGAGAAAGTCTGCATGCTTCAGTGTGAATACGCGTTTGTGTGTTTTAAAGATAAAGTACTTTGCCCCACTCAGGAGACATTGGACATAGTATATGATTGGATGGATCATATTCCAAAACTTTATCCTCTGGGAATTATTTAGAGTTTTTTCCCAGATGTTACCTCTAAGAAATCTGGGCATTCAATGACCCAAATCACAAATACTTTGTTTTGCTCCTATAACAAAGGGGTCATATGCATTGAAACTCATCTAGACAGCTGCAGATGAGGTTTCATGTTGTGTCCACTTAAAATCACAGAATATCCCAAGTTGGAAGGGACACACGGGGATCATCAAGTCCAACACCTGGCTCCACACAGTACCAATTGAAAATCAAAACCTATGTCTGAGAGCATTGTCCAAACGCTTGTTGAACTCCATCAGCTTGGGGCCATGACCACTGCCCTGGGAAGCCTGTTTCATGCTCATTACCCTCTGCTGAAGAACATTTTCCTGACACCCAAGCTAACCCTTCCCTGCCAAAGCTCCATGCCATTGCCTTGGGTCCTGTCACTGTTACCAGAGAGCAGTGATCAGTGCTGTCCCTCCGTTCCATGTGAGGAGCTGCAGCCGCCATGAGGTTTTCCCTCAGCCTCCTCTGATCTGGGTTGAGTAAATCAAGGGCCCTCAGCTGCTGCTTACATGTTTTGCCCTCTAGACCCTTCTCTATCTTCATAGCCTCCCTTCCAGTGCTCTCTAATAACTTTTATATGTTTCTTAATTAGTGGCACTCAAACCTGCACACACCGCTTGCAGTGGGGGCCACACCAGCAGAGCAGAGGTGGACAATCCCTTCCCTTGCCCAGCTGGTGGTGCTGGGCCTGATGCACACCAGGGTATGGTTGGCCCTTTTGGCTGCCGAGACGCACTTTTTACTCTCAACTTCCTGGCAACACAGACCCCCATATACCTTTTCATAGGGTTGCTCTCCAACCTCTTGTCCCCCAGGCTGTACATACAACCAGGGATGCCTTGTCCCTGGTGCAGAATCTGGTATGTGTTCTTGTTAATGTGGTTGATTACCCATTCCCTCTAATTTGTCTAGATTTCTCTGCAAAGCCTCTCTACTCTCTAATGGTATGGTTAATTATATTGGATGTTTCTTTAGGGAAACAGAACCACAGTGCACACCGTTACCAGTTGCATTATTAGAATGTAGGGTACATATCAGTACATCATGCTTGCTTACCTTGTTTTCTCATGCTGTATAGAGCCACGACAGAACCTTTATGCAGAGATCTGATTTACAACTGCAGTCCTGTCTCTTTCCTTTCTCCTTTGTTTTGCTTTTATCTTCCGAGTTAGTTTTGGTATTCTTAATTAAGTCTAACACTGAAGCTGAAAAGGAAAGCACTGCTGAACTTCATTGGCATTATGCCAGTATATCTTCAGTAGATGCAAATACCCTTCACTGTTGATAGAAGTATTGGTGAGGAGGGTGACAAACAGCATCTTCCCTGGTACAGAGTCATGTTTATGTGAGATGCTTCTAATACATGAACAAAGTTGAGAAACGTTTTGAGAAATAATTTCTTTCTGAAGGACCAATTAAGTATTCCTTCATAAATGGACAGCAATGGGAATGATTATCCTTCCAAGGACAGAATTTGGTCCTAAGACTGTGGTCATCTTGGCTTTAGATATCACAAACTATTTGAGTTTCTAGTTACATTGGGTGTAATCAGACCCTCTTGATGTGTGTGCATGTGGACATATAGTTTACATTTACTGTTGAAGAGGTTAGGCTCTTCTTGCTGCTGGCATTTAGTTCTTGGTATGTTAATGGAAGCCTTTGTATAATCTGAGTGGAAAATGTGAGTCATAGTTTCCTTTCTTACTGTCTATATGCCATGTGCAATACCAGGCAAAGCTTACTAACATTTAATAGTGGATGATCTTTAGAATGATATGCCTTAGCAAATAGCTTCTTCCTGTACTTAATGTGGAGTGAATTATTCTATCAGGTTATGAGAGGGAGAATGGAGAAATTAAATGAGTAATGAAATAGTTAAATGTCAGTTTCTGAAGTATGTTATTCTCTTACTGCGGTTGTACAACACAGGATGTTTTATTCCATATTCTGTAACAGCATATCTCATGGTGTTTATTTGGACTCTAATTTCCCCTAGCATAGGGTAAAGGAGAGAGTTTTTCTTCAAGCTTGTCAATTGCGTGATTATTGCCAGCTGACTGTTACACATACATGTATACCTATGTATATGAATGCATGTATTACCTACACATATTATCGCTTCTAACCATGACTCTTATTTATCAATGGTGAGCATGTTCTCTGCACTCTCCTTCCCTTCTTTAAAATAAGGATTCTTATACTACTTGATCGCTTTTCTTAGATTCACTTGCCTGTCATAATTTTGTGCCAAATTTCTTCATTTCTGAACCCACGAAAGGAAGCAATTATCATTTGTATGTCAGAATCAACTAAGAGGTGTTACTACATTCCATATAAATCAACATAATCCAAATATCTTGGTACTCAGCGAGCATATGCAAGGGCAAAGAATAGACTGTATCCCTGTGAAAAGTTAAGGACAAAAATGGGCCTTCCTTCCGTTTTGTATATCAAGATGAATTGCAATCTGGAAAACCATATGCAGGAGGTGAGAGCTTGAAGATAACTGTGGCTCAGGCTTTCTCTCTTTGATGCATAATTGCTGGCAAAATAAACCGAGTAAAAAATACTGCTTTGTCTGGAAATGAAAAATATTTTAAAATGCACATGAAGATGACAGAACCACAAAAGTTTAAGGTTATAGACTTTTTACTTAAATCATCATTGCTGCAGTAAGAAGCATATTTTATTTTTCCTCTCAGGAAAGTGTAACCTGAGGTACCAGAAATAGGAGTAGTTAAACAGAATCATTTTATCCAGCTGAACTTTAACATGCAAGAAATTTAAAAACACGGCCAACTCCAGAGTAATAATTTGCATTGCACTTTGCATAGAGGAATACACTTCTACGTTTCCATACTTCTGTTCCATATTTTCTTTTTGGAAACTGACATGTCAAATCACAAAAGAATGTGCATGGTAAATGGATACTTTCATATTTTTGTGTGACTCAATCAGCTGGTTTAAGACCAGTGGACAGAGGTCTCTGTAATAGAATTTACTGTCATAAATAGAATCTTCTGTTTGTTGGGTTATTTTGGTTATGTCAAGAGGCTAGAGTCTGGGCAAGAAACATGCAGGACTCATCTGTCCACTTTCTGTGTCTTGTTGGTCTCTGGGATAAGTACAGCTTTCAGGACTTTCATCTGTCACTGGCATTGCTGTGAACACTGAAGTCCTTCTAATTCTCCTTCTTTCTTCATTTGTTTGTGAGGGTGGATAGTGATAAGACAAGGGGAAAACTGAGACAGGGAAGGGTTAGGTTAGATATTAGGAGGAAGTTTTTCACTCAGAGGGTGGTGACACTGCAACAGGCTGCCCAAGGAGGCTGTGGATGCCCCATCCCTGGAGACATTCAGGGCCAGGCTGAATGTGTCTCTGGGCAGCCTGGTCTGCTGGTTGGCGACCCTGCACATAGCAGGGGTTGAAACTGGATGATCTTTGAGGTCCTTTTCAACCCAGGCCATTCTATGATTCTGTGATGATTCTAAGATTATGAAACAGGATCAGTGAAGGGAAAATAAAAACCTAAACCAAAAAAGCCTATATAGATATACATGGAATACAGAAGTAATAAATACATAAAGTAGGTAAAATGTAATTTAATGCTTTTTTGGTCAAAAATGCTCATGATCAAAATGCTTATGTAGCTGTAACTGCCAGAAGTGGAAATGCTTCTTAGGCTTCAGTTATTTAAAACCAGATTATAGGCTCTTTATTCATACTGTTGAGTTGGAAATTACTCAGATCGATGATTTCACTGAAAGTGCTACCGAGAGGTAGAGTTTTGGAAGTACATCTGAAAAGGGAATGACAGAAAAAATAAATAATTGTCTTCATTAATATTAATAATTTATAATATATAATTTATAATTTATAATATTAATGGCTTCCAAAGAAGTTAAACATCAAAACTCATTTAAAAATAAAAAGCAACCTTTATGTGGCTAAAGGATTAAATTAAAACACAGATAAATAATATTTAGAGGGGTTTTTATATTTTTTCCTCATCAGGAAAGGACTGTTCAATATGTAGATGCTTTTATATATATATATATATATATATATAAAATAACCACTGTGTCATTATGGAGAATAAAAATTATGATCACTGAAATCCCAGTGCAGCAACTCTGTATAATATCAAGGTGAAAAGATCTGTTTTGCACGTTCATGGTGTATCTCTTCCAATAGCTACCAAACAATTTGCTTCTGCTGTCAGGGGGTGAAAGAAGCAATTGTCTTCCTGTTCTGTTAAGAGATCCTTTATCTTTGCTTTTGCTGTTCAGGAAAATACTTTATTCATTTCAGGAAAATACTTTACTCTTTTCATCCAGTACTAAGAAAATATGGAACCTCCAATGTCATTTCGTCAACTCATTAATTTCTTCTGTCTTGCTGAGCAGTTCTGTATTCGTAAGTGAACTTGTAAAATCCTTTGACTGAAAGAAATGGGGCATTTTGTACAGTAATATGATCATCAGCCTAGAGACAAAGTTCTTGTCAGATATGTCTTGACAACGTGCTGTAACCCCCAGAATTTTGACTCGCTTTAGCTGTGTGTGATTACCCTTGTGTAGTGTCTGACTAAAGGATGTTTGTGGAGGATGCTGTCTGGCACATGGGATATGCCTTCAGGCTCAGTGACTGAGATACAACAATTTACTCTCCAAAACAGCATTTGAAGGTGGGTACCGTTGAAAATTGAAACAGATTTTTTTTTTTTTTTTTCAGTTATAGGGCTCCAGACTCTAAGGAATAATTCCTTGCTGGAATGGATATTATCTTACAGAAAGCTAGAAATTGCGATTGATTAACTGAAAGCTTAAGGTATCCATGGACAAAAGCAAGGTCTGATTCTATGTAGGCACTTAATGATACCCACCTAATATGTTAGAGAAACTAATTACTGATAACTGACTTGAATAGTTTCAAGTATTTCTTTAAAGATAAAAAAACCCACCACTATTCTTACTAGTGTGATACTAGAACTAGCTGAGGTGAGTGACATTTGAAATGTGTAAGGGTAGATGTCTCTAGCTGAATGAGGAGATCAACAACAGAATGTAATCAAACTGAACTACATTTGAACTTTTTGGCAACCTTTTATTTTACTTTAGAAAAGTATTTTCTGCTCTTGTCCAACGTGGGCTGTAGAGCTTTGTGTACATATAGTCTTTGATGGAATTGATAAAGCTAGCACTCATTGCTTAGGAGAGACGTTATAGTCATCGTGGATGACTTATTAAAAATGTTCTCTGTTCTAAGAATGTATTCTCTATTCTAAGAACTTTTATCATTCTTTTTTCTTTTTTTTTCTAGTAAGACCTCAAGTGAACTTAAGTATATTTTACTCCAATAAACTTTGTGGATTTAAATATCGAAGACTGGATTTCATTGCCCTTTTAATTTTAGTTAAAAATATTAAACCTGCAGCTGCCTGCATAGCAACCTGAAAAAGAACTGAATTAAAAGCTTGAGGTGAAGACCTATTTGAGAGAACAATTCTTTACTTTTTTTCCTGTTGTTTCTTGTGCTGACTGAATTGATCTGATATATGGATTCAAGCTAATTTCTCTTACTTGGAGAATTTGAATATGATATTACCGATGCAAGGTAATAGTGTTACACCCTCCTCTCCTTAAAAACAGAGCAAAATAGAAACACGCACGGAAAGTACAAAACCTTCCAAAAGCATGTTCTTAGAACCAATAAATAAATAAAAATGGTAACTCAGTAGCTCTCTCCTTCACAGTTAGTCTTTCTCAGTGAATAGATGTTGCTATCCTGCAACCATCCACAAAGAGAGCAAGCAGTTTTGTTCTTGCTTTGCAGAAGATGAGTCCTAGGTTTTCTTGCTTCTCTCTTTTTGCTTGCTGCTGAACAGACTCTCTGCTTCAAATTCAGACTGTAATGAGATGTAATCAGAAGGATCTGCTTACTTTGCTTTTTTCCCTTTTCCTATCCCCTTGACATGTTTACTGAAGGAGCAATGTCCAGTAAATCCTGAGATTAACAAGGTAATTGTTGAACTTGATGGGGATACATTCTCCATCTGACTTGCTTCTCTTCATCATGCTAGTGGAAAACTTCTAAAAAGTTAAAACCTTGATTAAAAATAATGAAATAAAAAGTACTTGATATCATTCACATCTGAAAATCTGTGTTTTGCTGCAATCATTGACTTGCATGAAGTCCAGTAATTTGTCTTATTTAACTTCTAGCTTTTTAGACTGCAGGTTGATTACTTCCAGAACCCAAATGAGAGATTATCTCGTTTAGTATGGGCCACAGACTTTTTCACTACATCCTCTTTGCAGTAGATAAACAGTATAAAAAGAAATTGCAGTAATCATTAAAACACTTTTTCTCTCCGAAGAGATCAGTTAGCGGAATTATATTTGGGTAAAGCACAAGGAAGAAAGGGCAATGGGAGATTAAGACTGAGAATTGTGTAACCAAGTTCTACTAACGCATGCCTTTCTGTGTTTGGTGGTTTGCATTTGTTTGTTTGTTTTGTAGGGGTAGAGACAATGAGCTTAAAGGCGTTTTTCTGCAGTCTAGCCTGCAACAAGGCTGGTGGAAAACAGTTGGGATCTGATAATTTGTTCCTTATCTTGATTTTGAAGATAGAATTAACAGTCATGCTCAGTGACCTTTGATACTTCTGTAAGTCCCATATTTAAAGACTAGTGTTGAATGACAGTCCTTGATCAAACATGAGTGTACGTAAGGGCTGGAATAAATGAAATTCTTGGTTTGAGGGATCTGTTCTTGGCAGGGAAATACATATCCAAAGTTTTGTTTACGATACATTCATTGCATTTACTTGACCTATGTCAATTTAGTCTCTTTTAAATCTTACTTTAAAATGAATCATTTGAGTTATAATTTGATGATCTAATTAGCCCTTAACTAAAAGCATGAACTTCTTGGTAGTGAGATACTGTAACATACAGAAAAACTTAAATTTAACACCCACTTGGAAAACGGCACAAAACTATCTTGTACTGCATCTAAAATGCCCTGTCCCCTCCAAATTGTGCATGGAATAGAGTATTAATCAAAGCTATACTAAATTTTCCATAAGAATGAAATGAAGTAGAAGTTACCTAAATTCCTAATAGGTATTAAAAGAAAAGAGAGGGTTTGTACAAGAGTACTGTGAGAAAAGAAATTGGCAGGTAAGTGCTGTAAAGCTAAAAAAAAAAAAATAATAATTTGCTGCAGTCTATTTTGGTTTCTAGTTTCAGTGACTGAGTTATAATTGCTTGGTTAATGAAATAGCATAAGAAACTGGAAGTTAGGTATCTATTTTCATTTAAGATACTGCACTGTGGAGCAGTAATAGTGTATTTCTCATGGTATTACTGATTATTCGTTATTTATATTCTTTTTAAAAAAAAAGTGACAAGACATGCAGATGGCTCTTCCTGTTTTGCTCTCTGTTAAAGAACTGAATTTTCACTGATTGATTGAAACATTCTTAATTTTTCTTTTTTCATGATATTTTAGAAAACATTTAGTGTTCTCATCTCATTAGAAGTGGAAAGACAATTATGAAATGTAATGTGACAGCTTAATGAGACAATTTCTACTTAACTTCACCTGCTAATCGTTTCTTTTCCCATAAAGACATTTGTAAGTAGCAGATTTCATTTATTTTTGACAGTGAGTTTTATTCATGTGTTCATCAATTTGACAACAGTTGCCTTGAAATATGATAGAGAGGAAATAAACATTATTTATGTTACAGAATTTTTAGGAAAACTGTTTGGTAGGAGGCTCTGCTTTTTTTTTATCCTTTAAACTCTTGACTAACAGAGATAAAAGCAGTCTTTACTTTCTCATGTGTTGTGTTTCACCTGAAGAATATAGTGGAAATTAATTCCTGATTATTATTACATTTGTGTGTATTGACCCTGGAATCAATAGGTTTTTTTTTTTTAGTTTTTTTCTGGGAATGTGTAATCAAAAAGCTGCAAGATAAAAATTTGTGGCTGCTTAATTACCTAATGATTTTTGTCTCTGCAAAATAATTATTTTAATTCTCAAGTACATTCAGTCGCATATTAGCTCTGGGACATCCAAACCATTGATAAAGCATGAGGTTTGTGTTTGGTTCCCAAATAGATGTTTAATCCTTTCTTGGAATGTAACACATAGTATAGATGGCAAACAAAGCATATGTTACTATACCTCTCTTGCACAATATGACTTCTACCATGTCTGGAGGTGATTAAGAATATGGAAAACAAGCTTTCATGAATATGAACACATCTGTCTTTCTAACCAAATTCTCCTGTGGGATCTGAAATTCCAGCACTCTGAGATCCTTAGAATCCCTTTCAGTAACTCAAGGATTTTTTCAGAACAAAATTTAATGGGATGTGTTTAAAGAAAACAATGTATTGTGGCAAAACAGAAGGAAAATTCTTTCTCAGTCATTATTTACAGGAATTTTTTGTGCCTTTTTCCTCAATAAGAGAGTTGATACACTTTTTCTTTAAGGAGATGCACCTGATAGATATTTATGTGCATGTATATATTAGTGTATCTATTACTTTTCTTTTTCAAAGACTTAAGATAAAATAATTCCTCCTCCTTTTTCCAAATAAATTTAATTTGTGATGTTTAAGTGAAAAGCTGTCTTTTACAATAGCGTTATCTATAATATGAGGCAGTTTAACAGTGATTATAATACTATGAAGAATAATTTTGTGGCTTTCTTCTATTTCTGCATTACAACATCTGTGCAAAGTTAAGAACTCAAGTTCTGGTTTAACTTAAGATTTCCTTTTTTTTTTTTTTTGCAGTTTAAGGGTTTCTGTATGGGTAGTTGTGCTGTAAAGATAGCAAATTTCTATAATCTAAATTTGTACTGTCTGGGTTCTTTGCAGAAGCTTCCTACATACTCTGTTGATGTAATAGCTGATCATAGTAGATACCCATTTCTCTTCATGAGTTTAAGCATGTTGATGGCTCTGTCACAGAAAGACAGTCCTCAATCACAAAATTAGCATTAAAATTCTAACAGAAGAATCTACTTTTTCCCACTGGGTTTTTGCTATTAATATAACATGCATTATTGAGACGTCTTCAGAGTGAAAGTCAGAATTTAGCCTATATCAGAAAATACTGAAAGTAATGAAAAAATGACCCTTTGGGATGCTGGAGATTTCCTCTATGGATCCAACTCCAGCGTTTTTTTGACTGGAAAGGTACGCTGCCCCTCACAGGACAACTTACGTGTATCATGGGCAAGATTATAGTGTTCATCTTCAGTGGTTCTTCTGAATGCCAATGTCATGGGATAAGTTCAGAACCAGAAGTTGTTTTTCTTGTGGCAGAGTTTAAATCTACTAAACTAAATGAATTTTGAATGAATTTCTCTATACTAATATATAAGGGTCATGTGAAACTGCATCTAGCAAACTTAATCACAAGGGCCAGCATTTGCCCTGTGTACGCTCCTCTTCAGTGTAGAGATGAGCTTCTGAAATGTGATTATTGCTATTTATTAGGCGTAGTTAATGGTACTTCTTAAGCATTTAACTGTTGAAGGAAATAATACGTCTTTTAGTAAAAAAAAAAAAGTTATTTCATAGAAGAGTTATGTTTCATGTCACTTACATAAAAATGTTCTTGATGCTTCATTATAGTTGAAACATCATGTTGTGTTGGTTTTGTTGTTTTTTTTTTTTTATAAGGTGAAACACGGAGAGTTAAGAATTTCTCACTGGAGAGGGAAAAGAAAACTCCATCAGTAGCTCAGTCATCTTAGTGTGCTTACAGGAAAGGCACGGGAGGAGCAGGAGACAACCAGATGTCAACTTGATGGGAAACTTTTGTCCATTTCTGTGTATATTACGGAGTGCTTCATGAAATGTTAATAAACATAAGGAATAAGTTATGAGGAAGCTATTTTAAAACTAGCAGCATAAATGAATTCGAGAGACACCTAGACTTCTTTATGGAGAGAAGTGCTGTGGAGAGGTGTTGCAAAAAAACAGGATGGCTGGATTAACTCCATTCCAAAGTAAGGAGGTACTGTAATCCAGGTGGCCTTTTATTCCTAACATTTTTTTTGTTTCTTAGTCTTTTCTTCTTTTTTCTACTTCTTGCTTCTTTAAGAGTTTTGTCCTGAAACTTCCATTCCTAGCCTGTTTCTAGGGGTTGAAATATAGGTGATGCAGTGGTGTTGGTAACAGCTGTATTGATATGTACAATAGAATAGAGAACAGTTTACTACTGGTTAGCATTTTTAAGGTCTGTTGGGATGTCAGAAGCTTGTATGTGAGGGTTGTTTCCAGCTGAAATTGGAGTTAATTAGTAAGTTAACTAAGGATACAGCCACTGCCCTTACGCAATTGAAAAGATTTGCTCTTTATAACTGAAGGTGACTTTTCCATATCAAACTTTGAGTGATACAGGTAAGATTCTGCTGTATGGATGAATAACCAGAGTGTAAATATAGTCATTATTACTCAGGAGGCCATAGGAGAATGTTTTTAAAAGCTGTACTTTTGACACAATGTTATTTTGGTTCATTTCTTAGGTTACTCGTTTATATATTGCCTTATCTGTCATTGGCATATAATCACAGAATCATAGAATCATTTGTGTATGAAGAGACCATCTAGCTCCACCTCTGTGCTATGGGCAGGGGCTCCTCCCACTAGATCAGGCTGCCCAGGGCCCCATCCAACTTGGTCTTGAATACTTCTGAGAATGGGACATTGAGTAGCCTCTCTGGACAACCTGTTTCAGTTCCCACCACCCTTAGAGTGAAGAATTTCTTCATTATATCTAATCTAAACCTATCCTAAAACAGTTTAAAGACATCACCCCCTGTCTTATCACTATGCTCGCTCATAAAGAGACCTCTCCAGCTTTTCTGTAGCTCCATTTTGTTACTGGAAGGTCATTATAAGGTCTCCCTGGAGCCTTCTCTTCTCCAGACTGAAGAATCTCAACTCCTTTGTTTATGTAATTCTTTCCATAACTGTGAAATGCTTATCCCTACTATGTTGAATATAATTAAAATTAGTTATTATATAGACCTAACTTATTCCTGGATGAGGTTTTTCAAGACTTTTGTGCAATCTTGTGATGCGGTACAAGTAGTACAGAAAGAAAGGTTTTATTTTTCTGCTTAGGCACAAACTTTCCATGATGCTGTATATTTACTGCCTTAACGCACAGTGTAATTATAGGGACATCACTCTGGAAACAGGTTGTCACAGTCCTGTAGTGTAGAAGCATGATTAGTAGTATCTTAGAGAAAAAGCTTCAATGTGTCTAGTGCTATAACTGTATACTGGACCAAATTTAAACATTTTGTAGTGGGCTCTCAGATAAAGTTCATAGGAAATAAATGTTCTTTTGTTCTAGCACAAATGTAATTAAAATCTGAAGAGTTCATTGTTGTTCAGATATTCCCAATTTTTCATTTTTGTTTTGTACCAGAAGATCGCTCTGTATTCTCATTTTGCACTTGAAGCCTTTCCTCACAAAGTCATTCGTAGCTGGGTGATCATGGACTTGTCTGTGTTTTCACAATGAGAAGCATGAACTAAAAGGTTTAACATAAATGAAGAAATTAATTAAGCAGGCCCCGTAAAAGCAGGAAGCTTAACTTTATTCTTAAATATCAGCATGTACAAAAAGATATCACTGTCATTGCTTTGAAACAAGCAAAAGAAAACTTCACAATCCCATGGACTACTGTATCTGGCCTCTTCTCCTGTCTGTTTCCTTTCTCAATCTCATGCCCTCAGAGGGCTTCCTGCAGTTGCTTTCTTGCGTGTAATCTGGCCCTTGAGCTTCATTGTTATAAATTATTCTTCACTTCAAGTAAGAAATCTGGAATTCCACTTCCATCTGTTTTAGATCAAGAATGAGAGATGGAAATAACTTCCTACAATTCAAGGCTGATTGTGTGAGACCTGAAAATAGAGCTTGGTGGTAGTGGAAAAAAGCCAGCATCTCATTGCTTTGTCAGCTGGAGCATCTAATTGCAACTGGAGAAGAAAGTAAACTGGGGATCAGTGTGTGTTTAATATTTTCTTTGTAGATATGAAGGCACCAACAGGAGGTGTAGTCTCACGTGACCATAGGAGAATCAGAGTTAGTCCTTGGTGTTCACTGACAAAAATGGAGAGATTTGGGGCCAAAACAATGTCCTTAATGAAGACCCTAATTGTGTGGCTACTTGGAAAAGGAGCTCAGAAGAGTTTTTTGACTGCTTCTCATCTGAATGTGCCAGCATTTTAGACCATTCTTACATTTTCATTGTTGATCAAGTACTCTTGACCTCCTGATGAAATAACTTTGACAGCAGGTGCTTCTAGTCAGTCTGTATCCTCCTGACTTAATTTATCCAGCTTGAAGAGGCATCTTTGAGGATGCCTGAAGGTCTATACCTGGCCAGTCTGATGATGGGTAAAGGAGTACCTTTCCCCAGAGGAGGTGGAAGCTGGAAAAAGGCTGCATGAGGACTGGCTCATTTACTTCTCAACCTGTGTTTGAGCCTTAGGAGCCTTCATTGATGTGTTTGTGGGAGTGGGTTGGTGGAGGGCAGTAGTAGTTTATCGCTCCTAGGCATGCTCTTCATTCTTCAGAGCCAACAGGCAAGTATGGCCAGAATCTGAAGCTCTGATGTGGACTGTTATGAAGCATGGCCATGCTAGACAACTTCAGATGCAAGCATGGGCATGACAGCTGGCTGTGCCATTACTGAAAGACAGGGTACATCAGTCATCTGAGGTGTCTCTGAACTGGAAGATGCTGTGACTTTTAACAGCGATGTTGTATTGATTCACAAATTTCCATGGATTATTATTATTGTGGACTTTGTCTAGTGTCAGATCAAAGCTGGCAAGTTCTATAGATTGGTGTTCTGTATTAACACAGTTTGTTAGAAGCAATTACTAAATCCTTAAAACTTTTTGGAGATGAGTAGAGTCAGAAGACTGCCTTATCTTGACACCTTGTTTTTTCAATTATACTGCTTTAAAAATGATGATTCTTTCAGTATCTGATTTGTTTACGAGTAGTTTAAGCCAAACTTGTTTTGTTTTATTAATTTTTCATTTCTATGGAACAAGATCCATGGAATGGATCAAAAGTTGCCACAGCCATTCTGAACAAGTTATTGACTCCTGTCTCTACTCTCTTCCATCTAAACTTACACCATATGCTTATTACAGCACTAGAATGTGAATCCAATTTTGAGAAGGACAAAGATATAAAATACAGGCATTCGGAAGGAAGATGATTTTGAGATGCAGTATGTCAGGAGAGAATAACAGCTAACAGCAGGCAAGCGAGTAGGTATCTATTAGCATTTCCATTTCTGTCCGAGGTAAAGGCAAGTCAGCCATCCTCCAGAGGAACTTCGATCCTAGTCCTCTCTCTCACCTTTGTAATGCTTTAAGTACAAAGCATTAGCCATATACAGGCTTGATCTGAGAGGAATGCAGAGACAGTGTCTACTTACGGGTATTGCTGCAGAATTACAAAAGCCCTGTGAACTCCTATTCTGGTAAGCACTCAAGCAAGGAACAGTCCCAACCTATCCTCAGTCAGTTAATCTGTTTTATATTTTTTTTCTGTAAAAGAAGCCAGGTGGCTTGACTCCCAGTGCTTTGGCTTTGAATATTAAACAATGTTCCTTTTCTGACATGTAAGTCTGAGTACCCCTGTGATAGGCAAGCCAAGTGGATCAATGGAGCTCTGTGTTTTCTTAAAGTCCGTCATAAGTTGTGAAATAAAATATAGTTTATTTGGAATTGAGGGGGGAAAAATTGTCCTTCACTGAGATGAATGGAATTGGTTGGGCACTGATGTTGCTTCCAAAGCAACAACTCCTATGCTGTGATACTTTTGCCAGTTTCATGTGCAACTTGTTGGATTTCTCTCACGCTATGCATATGATGTAATATGGAAGCATGCTATTGAAATGTGGCTGGAGTATCACCTTTACAGAAGATAACATGAGTATTCATGAGATGAGTGGAACATGCTACCTTTGCATGAAAAAACTTGTTTTATTATTTAATTAGCATATATACTACGCTAAAATATTGCATCCCTCTGTCTAGACATGAAAATATTTGATTTGGATAACTCATGCTAATCCTGAGGTTTTAGAGTGAATGCAACCTGATGTATCCAATAAGCTGGTTTACTTTTCACAGCCAGGGAATAAGATTCACAGAATCAGAGGCTGGTTGTGAGGTTGGATGGGATCTATGTTGATCGTCTAATCCAACTTGCAGCTCAAATGGAGCCACCTAGAGCAGGTTGCCCAGGACCACATCCTGGAGGATTTTGAAGATCTCCAAGAATTTGTTAAACTGAAACTGCTTTTAACTCACTACCTACCTTCTCCCAGAAAGGGAAACAGTTGTCAGTAAAGCAGCTGTTACATAATACCCTGTAGACAAAATACTTGAGGCTGCATATTGTTCAGTAGTCTGACATGCTTATTTGTCAGCGATTTCTTTCAAAAACTGCATCGGCATGAGGAGTTTGATGCATCATGTCACTTTATCTCTCTCTCCCTGCACATCTTAAATTTCTTACAAACAGGTGAAATGATCTTAGTGAGATTAATTTGCGTTCCAAGTTTGTTAAACAATGAGGTGGATATAACAGGAACGCTTTCAAGTGATGGTGATGACGGCTGGTGTAAATTTGGGATCAAAGCTAGTCTCATACAAAAGAATGCTTAATTATTATTCTGAAAGAAAGAAATAGAAAAGTATACCTCTTCTGGCATTCCAAAGGCAATCTAATTAGATTCAAGCATATTTTCTTGCACATTAAAAAGCATTTCACTAGCTTAGAGCACAGTGGGTAGTTATCCATGTTTCGTAAGTTATTACCTTTGGATATGTAGTCACTGATAACACACTTTGTTGGAACAGTGGTGGCAAAACCTCAAACATTTTAGGTTTCATCTTTGGAGACAGGCATCCAAACTCCACTTTTTTATATTCTTCTGTGTTAAACCATTACATTCCACGTAAGCTACCAAATGCCCTTTTCTCTCTGTGAACAGACAGACAGACCCAGTTACTTGCATCTTGCAAAGTGAGCACCAGGTTCAAGCAGCGTAGTGACATTGTGCCTGCTTAAACAAAAGCTGTGAGGTGTAAATCCAGGAAGTTTTTCGGGAAGCATGTGATTTTGATGAAGGACTATAAATCACTGTCTGAGGCAGTGAAGGCACTTGCATACACCCTGCTGTAGACTGATGTAGTATGACTGCACAAAGGCAATCTTTGGAAAATCGATAGACCATCTGTCCCTCTGCGGATGTTGTTTCCTCATTGTTTCAAATGAACTTCACTTAACTGTTTTAAGAATGGCATTTCTTATTTACTTAGGACAATTTAATATTGATTTAGGAAGTTCACATGTCAGCAGCAGCCCTATGTCCAGAAGTAGCTCTGTTCTCTGGAGTATTTCTGCTGTTACGATGAAGTCTTGTGCAGTCATCAGTAAGAGGAATAATAAGGAAGGGCCTTTTGTATAAACCTTGGAACGCTTGGAAAGGAGGTGGCACTGTAACTCGGAAGTTATTTTTCCTACATGCTGTGTAATGTGAAGTGAGAGACAATTTCTAATTGAAGTCATCCGACTTTTTGAACAAGTACTTGTGCTCAGGAAGCAGCCAGCCCGAGAGCTGGATAATATACTTATATTCTTCAGATACACGTTTAGATATTCTTCAGATAAGTGTTTTGAATTGCTCTAGGTCTTGGTTGTAGTTGTGCAATGGTCTCTGGGCTGCACTCACAGCCCTCGGGGATGCACTGTGAGGATGTTGGATGTCCTCTCAGGCTTCAGCTTTGGGAGGGGTGCCAAGCTCCAGGCACACACCTTGGGCTACTTGAGTCTTGGCCTTGTTCAAAAATGTGTTTCATTTAATAGTTACATTTTGCTCAGATTATATTCTTAATAATGCGCAAATCCTTTGAACTTGTTAACTTTTAGGAAAGTAATATAAGGTTTTTTTTCTTTCTAGGGATTATTTTGTAGGTAACGTCGTTATTTTTGTTTACTTGATGCAGCCTGGTTCCTGTGAGCCCCTATATGAAACAAAATTGCTTCACAATTTCTCCCAGTTATGAATAAACAAAATCTGTAGAGCTAGAATTAAAACACTGTTGCGTGCTTTACTGTTTCACCTCGTTCTCTACGTGTGGCTGGCATAAGCCAATCTGAGTAGCACTTATGCAACCTTTTTATAATTAATCCCTTTCTCCACAGAGCTTGAATTGTAAAAAGTCTCTTGAGAGTGATGAGTTAGTTCTTGGCTTTGTCTAATTGTTCACCTGTTCTAATAGATAATCCACACTTCTCTTAATTAAATTATAGGTTGCTTTGCTTTGTGGAATAATGACAAATTAGCTGACACTCTATGCAGACTGACTAGGAATGAATGTTTCTGTCTGACTAATCTCTGAACTATCATAACTTGTCAAACAGATGGCATGAGATGTGTTGCAAAGCACAAGGATTTAATGCTGCGTTACGTAAATTATTTAATTCGTCTGTGACAGCGTGCTGTAACCAAACAGTGAACATTGCAAGTACTGTCTAGATACATGGATTAAAACAAATTATCTTGTCAGTAGTAAGAAATAAAAAAGATTCCCATGTGTAGATAGAAAATAGTGAAAAAATACTGCTAAATTAGTTTTAAAAGCTGTTAAGCCATTGTTACTAGTGTGCCACATGAAGGTATGGAAACATGGTATTCTGAATGCAAACTCAGCCTTAGCAAGTTGGCACAATTTTGTTAGGGATCTCTAATTTTATAAAGATCTATAAATAAGGTCTTGCATTGCCTACCACCCATGTAATTTAATTGGCTTATATTCACATTTAAACATCAGTACGATAAGAACATGTTCCTGGGAGCAGAGGGATAGCTATAACAAGCTATGTGCCTGGACCTGCAATGGCTATAATCAGCTGTTCAGAAAAAGCTGTGAAGATAACTTACAGGGTGCCTCTGTATGTGGTAAGTTACAGTTTTCGTGTACTGAGTGCGAGCAGTTGCTGAACAGCTTGTTAGGCTGAACAGTTTGGTTGAAATAACTGTTTCTTCTTGACAGGTAAGGTAATGAAATCTGAGAACATGATACAATGAATCCTTCTATGGAGCATAAATGAAAGGGAGAACTGGAGTTGGACCATTTATAACCTTTAAATAATTATTTTCAAAACCAGGAAAGCTTTTAATTCACTTCAGTAAGTGAAGTTTTATATTGCGAACATATTTTCTTTATCAGAGCATGATATTGGATGCTGCAGACTGTCTTTACATGAAACTAGATTTCTATAGCTACAGAGCTTTGAATACAGATGTGCTGTCATGCTGCTTTTTCTTCCAACAATGCAACCTGATAATGTTCAGCTATGCTAGGAGATAACTGAAGGCTGCAGTTGATAAAGGAGGAGGAGAAATAAGAACAAAGTGTTAACACAAAATAAAACTCCATTTTCTAGAAAATTGAGCCATGAGTAATAGCAAGAGGATTAGAAACCAGTGGGGTATCTATCATGCAGACCTACACTGAGAGGCTTTTTTTTCCTAAAACCACTTGCAGAGGTGAGTACCTGTTTCTAGCCATGTTCATGATGCCTAAATTGCCATTATAGGAGAAATTAAGTTGCCAACATAAATAGTCTATAAAATAAAAGTGTAAGAAAAAATCATAGACTCAAAAAGGAGCTTGTCAAAAACACATAGATCAGACTATCCAAAGCTGTATGATTTTTTCTTTATATGGGAAACTGCCTCTTTTCTTCTATTGTTCTTAGTTGATTTTGATACTTTTACACGTATAGAGTAAACAGGTGATGAACAGATGCAAGAAAGATTTTTAATTCATCTGTAATGTATTTCCATACTGGAAGATGAGAGAGTATAAAACACATGTTTTACTACACTTTCTGATCACGCAACTTTGTTCAGTCCTTGTTAATGGATATGTTAAAACATAAACTATGTACATGCTCCTTAGCCTTCTCATTGAAATTCCTCCTTTTGCTAGAGGGTATGGGAAGGGAGCCAACAAGCCTGTTAGAGAGATTCTAAGAACTGAGTATTGAAATGCAAGTATTCAATTTTTTTAAATTTCATATTACTCAGTGTTTCTGTCTAATGTTGCTTCCAAGAAACAGTGAATCCATTTCCAGCATCATAATCAACATCTTGGAGAATCTATTATGTTTGTATACAGCACAAAAGTCATACTGAGTTTCATAGAGTAATGTGCTTGTTGTCTTAGCAAGTTTCCAGGTTGAATATATATTCATGACTACCACTACATGCTGTCAAAGGAGGAGTCTTCTGTCCTCACACCAAAATGTGACCTGAAATATATACTGTATTTTGTTGTTTGGCATGCATCACTTTCTTCCCGTAGTTTTACGCTGTCTTTATTCATAGAACCAGAAGGGACTACTAAAGGTCATCTAGTCCAACTCCCCTGCAATGAACAAAGCCATGCACAGCTAAATCAGATTACTTAGGGTTTGGTTTACTCTCGCCTTCAGTCTCCAGGTGCAGGGCATCAGCCGCATCCCTAGGCAACCTTTTCCAGTGTCTTTCCACCCTCACTGTCAAAGGCTTCTTCCTTATATCCAACCTAAATCTTCCCTCTTTAAACTTGAAGCCATTTCTCATTTTTCTATCACTACAGACCCTGTTAAAGAATCTGCCCCCTTCTTTCCTGTAGCTCCCCCTTAGATACTGAAAGGATGCTCTCAGGTCACCTCGGAGCCTTCTCTTCTTCAGACTGAACAGTTTGTCCTCATAGGAGAGGTGTTCCATTCCTTGGAACATTTTTGTGGCCCCCTTCTGGATGCGTTCCAACAGGTTCATGACTCTCCTTTTGTTGTTGTTTTTTCCTCTTTTAATTTAGTTTGTGTTGTCCTTCTTGCAAGTAAATTATTTTTGACTGGAAGAACACAGACAATGGATGTGAATTGAGGCCAGAATTGTTTCCAGCTACATGTAGTATAAAGCAGTGTATGTGGAGAAAACTCTGATTGTGAAGATTCTAGTGCTCATCATGATTCCTGGAATAGCTCTGCTGTGGGACTTCAAGGTATCTGTTTTGTGGGCAAGGTGCCAGATTATTTCCACATGGAAATACATTTGAAGAATAACTTCATAGCCTTTCTTAGCCTTCCTAGGACATTTTGTGTAAGAATGCAATCTTCTCTCTTCACGTTCATTAAAAGATCCAGTTGACAGTGATACACTTGCAGAATTTTAGTAGAAATTCTTTCCTTATCATTAAAAGAAGTGATCGTGCAGAAGCCTATCAAAACAGCCATTACTTTCCACAGCTTAGATTGCCACCTTTTTTTGCAGCAATATATCAGACGTTCTGCCTACCTTCTGCTGTAGTACGGACACTTAGATGCACCTTTCCAAATCCTTGCTTCATCTCTTTAGCTGGGAGGATTTAGGTAGCCTATTTGAGTTGTCTTCAAGTTGTGTTTAAAATGGCAAAAAAGGCTTGATTGGCTGTGATATTCGAGACTTCTAAGTATTGGAATGGGTGGATATCACTTGTCAGCAAAGAAGTGGGTGGAAGCCAGGTTCTACTTGAAAAAAACCCAGAGGCTAATCTGGGCTATGTTATAGTTTTGAAGAGAAAAGAGTTTTTGGATTAGACTCTAATATAATGCTAATTTCAATTACTCAGCATTTTCAGCGCAATGTATCAAGTTCTAAAAATACATCAGAGACTCTTTTTAACACAGTTATCTCAGCTGTGATTACAGTGTAGTTGGGAAAGAGTAAAATAGATTATTGTAAGCGGCTTTTGTCTCTACTAATAAGTATTTGTTATTGTGTAGATGCACTTTGTCAGGTTTTTTTTCTCGTTTTTTTTAATCAGAAGATGAAAACATTTTAATACTAATTAAATTATTAGAATAAATAGAAGAATCTGCAAGGAATGTGGAAATTTGTTTTTCAGCAGCACATAGCCTTATCACCAGGAAGATTGCTGTTTGGCAGATTCCTGTTGGCTGTGAAACCGTTTCTAAATCTTCCATCCTGGGAATTTAGTGGCACCTGTAGAGCAGCTTTGAAAGAGTAATCTTTCAAAGTGAAGGAAGCTACCAAAGTATTGGAACAAGTGCTGTTTAGCTGTCCCAAAGTAGGTAAGGAGACAAGTCCTTCATGAGGTCTCCTGCACACTCCTTTTGTGTAGTACCTTTTGTGCTGTGGCTCCTGTCAATACTGTATGTATGCTTATGACTGATATGGGGTGCAGGTAGAGAAAGATTGTTATATTTCTGGTTGTTAAATCTCAAAAAGGTCCCTTTGGGGCTCATAGGCACTGCTCCAGTTGTGCCACAGACAGTGAGTAATGTGGTAGGACTTGTCCAAGCCATATCTTTCATGTGAGATGTAAGCATATTTTATTCTCCTCTTCCAATACCTGAAAGGTGCTTATAGTGAGATCAGGGCTGGTCTCTTCTCACTGGTGGCAGGAGGAGGGGAAATGGCCTCCAGCTGTGCCAGGGTAAGTTTAGGTTAGATATCAGGGAAAACTTCTTTACAGAAAGGGTTGTTAAGCACTGGAATGGGCTCCCCAGGGAGGTGATAGAGTCACCATCACTGGATGTGTTTAAAAACCATTTGGATGTGGTGATCAGGGACATGATTTAGAAGAGGGTTATTAGTTAGGGTAGTATGGTTAGGTCACAGTTGGACTCAATGATCTTTAAGGTCTTTTCCAACCTGAGCAATTTTATGATTCTATGTGAATGAGGAGTTTTTACCATAAGTCTACCACCTTCCATTTTCTCATGTTTTAAATGAAGAGAGTTTTGCGCTAGTATTTCAGTGTATTGTTTGCTTTTGCTTATGGAGCAGGCTGATGCTTTTTACGTAACTCATTTGATTTGTTTCTAGATCTTGGACAAAACTGTAAAAAAGAAAAAAAAATAAAAACTGCAATTATATAGTGGAAAAAGTAATTATTCAATTAACTGAATGACATCAAATTCATTCTTTGAAGTAGTGGAAGAAACTAGAAAATATGATAATATAATGAATGGAATGCAGTGAAAGTTTACCTCCTGAATAGGAGAGGTCCTGTCCTGGTTTTAAATCTGCAACTAGTTCTCCCAAAAAACCAAGTTCACCTCTCCATGGGCATTTGTGTTAAACAATAATGATATGTAATTCACTTTAGCCATGCAATCATTATTTAATCTTTTCATTACAGTGAGTTTTGTGAACTCCCTACCCTCCGGGAAAATCAGGATTTGCAGATGCCATTGGTATTAAAAGCTTTTGATTACAGCATCTGCTTTTTGTTTGGAGTGGGAAAAACTGAGGTCCAGATGACAGGATTCTGTGCTGAAAATTTTTTTGTGAATGTTGTTCATAGCATTAAAATCTCCTAAAGCAACCCGGCTAGCTGGCTAGATTGTCTTATCACTAAAAATCAATGCTTAGAACTCAGTTTAGGGAAATATATAGGAGGAGGAGTTCTGCACCATCAAGTGAGACAATCTGATTTCATTAAATGATAACTCAAAGTAATTTACATCTCTCACACTTCAGATGTTTACCTAATACATTCTCCACATTTGTCTCTCTGATTTTTACAGAGACTGACAAACAAAAGGCATTTTTGGAATATAAGACTGTAACTGTGGTATTCAAACGTATTCTGTATATGCTGTTGACATCCAGATGAAGGGTACTGAAGGTTCACTGAGTAGAAATCCGAGACATTAGATACTTCAATCTATATTCAGGCTTCTTAAGTACGTACTGTGACTTTTATAGGTTCATTAGCTTTCAGTGAATCTGCTAGCAAATACTCAAGTTTGAGTCTCAATTCTGTTCCAAGGTATTCAGTGCAGAACACTGTCCTTGGGAGATCTACTTCACTCATATGCACAAGTCCAGCAGCAAAATCTTCAAGAGTAGTGTAAAATAATCAGTGTGCTTCAAATTGCGACTAAACTAACTGCATCAGGTTTTAAAGAAATTGATTTAGCTACTGTTTTAACTAAAGAGTTGTCATTTGTTACAAATGATGATGTACTCTGCTGTGCATTGTAATAAGGCAGTGAAAAGTCAAAGTACTAGACATTGAAATAATTTGTTGAACTCTGAGGCAACTGTAGCTACTTTTGAAAGCTCTTTTAACCTTTTTTTTTTCTTTTTTTCCCCCTCTTTTGTAATATGAATATCTTTGGAAACCTTTCTGCATAGTCAGTCCAGTTATAGAAGGTATATGAACCCTTTTATTTTGACTGACGTATTTATTTATCCTTATGAACAGTTATTTAAGAAACATAGAAGCAGCATTGTCTTTCATGAGCCTGGGAAGTCTTGTTCTTTGTCTGCCCTTCTGTCCTTCATAACTCAGTGCCCTGTACCTGGCTGAAAATAATTACTTTTCTACAAAGTGCTGTTATTTTTATAAGCCCCGATGATGTTGGTAGAGAAAATAAGCTTTCAAGTGTAATTTCATCTAGTATATTCTTCTGGACATTCATATGAAGTGTTGGTATTTGAAATGAAAGTGGCAAGGAAAGTATTTCTTCATAACACTTAGGAATAAAGTACCGTTGCAGTAACACTTGCAGCAAACTAGAGAAGGAAAGATTCTGTTTACATTTCAGTACTTGAAAGGTCTACATCGGAGTGGTTGCCTCATGTGCCAGAAATGTACCTTTTGATTTAGTTTAAGTAAACATGACTGGATTTTTTTTTTTTTGCCCACTTGTTTTCACAAATTTGTGATAAGCACAGTTAGGCTTTAGATGATGGACGTGTTCCTTGCTGGGCTAATCAATACCTAAAATCACTTGCAAAACTATAATTACGTGAAGGCAGAATACGTAAGGGAAATAAAACAAATGTGTTGGTTAGGAAGCTCTTTGAAGATTAAAGCCTCAGATTAAACATTCATGAATAAATTATCAAATGCTTTATCAAATGGCTATACCTTGGAAAAAGCTTGTCAGCACTCCTGTGTCTCTTTCCTCGTCTTTCTAGAATGTGTGCTTTGTACAAATGCAAAAAGAATTCCTTGTTTAAGAGAAATCATTTAATTTAAATACCTTTTTATCCAGAAATGATTTCTGTCATTTAAAGGTGATTTTCATTTTTTAGAGCAGACACCTGGCATGTTTTCAGCTGTGAGGTGCACTATTCTGTATTTTCTTTTAACGTTTTTAGAGAGGTTAATGACAAAAACAAATAGAATGCTATTTGTAAATCTCCAAGGAATTTTTTTCTGAAGCAGTTATGTTCCTTCCTATTTCTAGACAGTTAATGCGTCAGGCTGCTTCTAGAGCTTTGAAGCTGTGGAGAAAGTGTGAGACGACCTCTGGAATAGGCCATGATGCCCTGTAGTGTCAGATACTGTAAAATGTATTTCTTTGGCAAGGCAGGTACAATGCATTGTTAGCTATTCCTGTTCTACAAATGTATTCATTGCACACAAATAAGAGCTTCAGCTCTGCAGTTCCTACCAGACATGTCCTGTACTGGGGGAATGCAGTCGTGGCTCTGACCTGATGTTGATGTGTGTTGATGACAGCTCAGCTACTGCACGTAGCAGTTTTTCTCCTCAGGCTGTGACTTCCACAAGCTATCAGACATGCATGTATCGCATTTCTCCTCTGGCCACTCTGCCTGCCCTGGGACTATTGTCTTAGCTATTTATTGCTTTCTACATTAGCTCATTGGCATAGTCCTAGTCCAATCTCCCTTACTTCCTCCTTCCCTGAGGCTAATTAGTGGTTGCTGTTATTGTTTCTGTCACTCTCTGGCATCTTGCCCATATGTACTATAAGAAATGTTACCTTCGTTATCCAGCGCACGCTGGATTAATCTAGTCAGTTTAAGCTGGGAGGATTAACTTAAGTCTCATTTTTCTAGTCAGTGCCTTGGATAAGTTACACTTCATGATATTTAATAGGAAAATGATGCTGGTAGAATATTGACTAGAAGGGCTATTGAAACAACTGCAGTGTTGATGCAGTCACCAATTCAGTGACAGAAGATCCCTCTGGTTAGGAATATGGTAATGAATGGAGTGTTCTTGAACTCCCTATCCATGTCTCCAATCTCTCCATCCCCTCCATAGATACCTCTGTTTATTGAAATGGGAGAGTGCAATGGAACTCATGCAATTGAGTGATGAAGTTTGAAATACTAAAGGCACTTTGTAGAAGCAGTTTTCTTTTCAAATGTCTGTATTTGAACTGCACCGTTCCACCTGCAGTTGAGTTCCTGAAAGGTGAAAGGGTGCCAAATAGCATTTCTTTTACTTTGATACTGAGACTGACAACTGATTTTGTACTTTAAATGACTAAGAAAAATTTGGGGAGATATATGATTTTTCGAAATGTATTCTTTTTAGGTAGATGGCTACGCTAAATTGACCAAAGAACCTAGTGAACTTCAGAGGAGGAAAGTGTAGTACCAGTTCAATGTCACGTCTTTGAAATCCCTTCTAGAATGCTAAAAACCGTCTTTTAGAGCTGATTGCCACTATACTGCCATCTTATTAAACCAGTTCTTGCTCATAATTTTCATCAGTTCAAAGAGTGCAATAATAATCTGAATGCAAGGTTATGCGTATTGCTTTCATTGCATTTGTACGCATCTTCACATCTTCACTTGGGTTTTTAAATGCATGATGACTTAGAAATTAGATCTAGAGTCATTTGAGCTCTTTGTGTCCTGCTGCAGTAGGTAGCAGAAATCCTGCAAACCATACACATACTACATATAGATACAACACATCTTCAAAATTGATGGAAACTTTATTAGGGAAAAAAAAAAAAAGATAACTTTAGGAAGATTCAGATTAAATTGGAAGCTGTCAGCATAATAGTCATAACTAGAAAGTTAATAATTTATACAGTGACATATTAAGAGAAGAAAGAAAATGCAACTGTATTGATTTTAGGGAGTCTGAGGATTCAGCTCCTGCAGTCCTAGCCTGTAGGAATATATGAATATTTCCTTTTACTTTCTTTGAGGTGCTGAAGCGGCAGAATACAGAACACTTTTAGATCTCAACTGCTCATCCTGCTGGTGACAAATAAGCAGAGCTTACATCCTTTCTGTTTAGCCTGGAGCCCCGTCTTGCAGCTGCACGTAGGACAGCTTGGATTTTGTATCCAGAGCAGCGTACTGGGTCAGAGCGTGGCAATGGATCAGGCCAGCACTAGCAAGACAGCACGTCTGGATGCTTTGCAGAGCTTGAGTCTGCCCTCATGCCTCAATTTAGAGACATCAGTTCAAATTCTTTGCAGTGCTGAAAAGTTCCAAAAGAAAGGAAATTTTTTGTGTAGTCTCAAGAGGCCATGTTGTTGACTCCATGTATGTGACTCAGACAGTGAAAGGTTTCATAGAATTTAAGAATAATACCCACAGCGTGAATCACTAATGCCATTGCTGAGTAGCTGGGATCCAACCATGGTTCTTGCATTTCTTGAATGTTGCTACTACATCAGCTTCTCAGGACATTTTGTCCAACACCAGGAGGCTGACAGACAGGCCCTGTTTGGCCTGCAGCATTACTTACACTCCGGTGCTGTCAGTGATGAAACTGTATAGCAAGGATTCAAAACAAACTATAGGTGACAGCAGGTGTTCCATTACTCACTGTCTGATAACCCTTTTCTTGCCTCAACCCCTGCTGCCCGTTACAAAGCAACATACTGTGTTATTGAATCCATTTGTGGCACTCAGATAATGCCCTGTAGAAGCCTGAGAAATTTTGGTGGTTTTTTTTTGCTAGCTCCCTAAAACATCTGTGAAGTTATTGTGAGTTTCTGTATAATTTCCCTAGTTGAGACTGGGTTTCCAAGCATGGAGCAGCAGATGTTGAAGGACTGGTAGTAGTTAGCTCTTTTGCACTATGCTGGTCAACAACGTATGGTTGCTTCATGCACGTCACTTTTATCAGCATCGCCTAGAGTTTGGGATTGCTGTCTCTGTTTAACTCAGAGACACTGAGGGCTGAGAAGATTTTTCAGCATTCCTAGAATCCACGTAGCACAGGTGGATGATGAATCTAGAAATACTTTCCTTCCAGAATATCCTGGACTCAGTACATGCCAACAGTACGTTGTACAGTGAGTCCACAATGAAGATTTGTTTGAAGGCATTTGTACTTCCCAATTTCCAGAGCTCATTGGCGTAGCACTCTGCAGGCCTTTGCAAAGGCAGAAGATGCAGCCTGTTGTCTCATTGTGAACTTCCTTCAGTTGATTTTGGTACCCAACAGTGTGTTGGTAGTCTGTAGTGGGGAGTTAACATTTTATGGCTTTTCCAAATACAGGCAGCTCCTTGCTCACTTATGCTTGGAATTACTTTTCAAAGCTGCTTGTGACTGATTGAGTTTGTGGAAATCTGCATATTTATTTCTGATAAGTAATTTTTATAAGGTAATTTAAATTGCTTTTTTATATGGTTGCATCAATTTTCTGTACAGTAATTTGTGACTCTGTTTTCTTCAGGGCAGATTTTACATGCACAGCAGCTAATGTCTAAAGTACATTTGATATGGCTTCAATATTTATGTCCCATAATAAATTATCTTCTATGCAGAAGCATTTTCATGACTGTAGGAGTCAGAGAGAAGATTAGGTTTTTTGCACTTTGTCCAGCACTGCTTACTAGAAAATTCATAGTTCAGTTTAGCTGCTTTGTCATGCAGACAAAATACTGTACATTTTAACCATATAGTTAATACTTAGTATTTTTTATCCTCACTGTGTGGAATATTACAAACTTTTATACAAATTCTAGTGTGTGTGTGTGTGTGTGTGTGTGTACACAGCTGAAAACTGGTGTTGAGATGGAATTTTGTCTGTTGTTTCAAACCTTAAAAATTGTTTGCCCCTGTACGTAAAATGTATGGGTTCTTCATCTAATAAGTAGGGTGAGATCATATTGGAGACCCTGTTAAACTTCATGCGTCAGACTGCTGGCATGCTTCCATTGTTGCCCTGTAGAGAAGGCTGGCTTGTTCATACCTTGATTCTCACATGTGCATTGCACTGTAATAGTCTGAAAGCTTGCTGAGAACCTGTTCAGGATGAAGTGCTGTCAGGGTACACAGTATGAATTGCTTTATAATGTTAATGTTACCTATGAAGAAGGCTATAGAAGCACATTACGGAACTTCACAATTGGCATAGGCCTGTGCCATTCCAGCTTGCTTTCCAGAGAAAAATACCACGGACTCTAGCAAGATAATGTGCTCAGATACGATCTTTATCACTTCAAACAATGAGAGGCTGACATAGCAAAGGTAATATTGTAGCAGCTTGGGCATCATGCCCCACTGCAGATGTCCTTAGAGTTCATTGCTTTAGACTCAGATTTTATTCCTGTCTACAGATCTGCATGTGGATATTGTTAAATTGGCATGAACGCTTGACGCTTACAACTAAGAAAACGTTCAAAGCTCTTGTGGCAATAATAAGGTTAAAGGTACTGATGTGAAAACATAACATTGCTATCTGGGTTGATACAAATTATTGCTCTGGAACACATGATGTTTATACCTGGTACTTTCAAGATCTTATAGTGTTCAGTACTATTATTAACAGGGGTGAATTTTGAGAAGTCTTGACCTTGAAGTAAATGAAACATGTCTTCAAAGAGATGACCATTTTGGAAGATGAAGACTGATGATCCCCAAAGATTGCTTTTCTGTTTTGTTGCATTAGAGTTGTTTTTTTGTTTGTTTGTTTGTTTTTGTTTCAATCTACTGAGTACAATTTTTGAGTTTTCCTTAGTCCTGTTATTGTGAGGCTGGACTTAAAGTACTAGAAGATGTGTTGGCTGCTCTGATGGAATAGAAATTATACATTTCAATTTATGGAGATAAAGGACCAGAATGAGAAAAATATATTTTCAGGCCTGAAATCTAAAGTAGTACATAAATAGCATGAATGCTGTAGATGCGTATGTGTTAACCTTGTACTGATAGAAACTGCCATAAGCATAGTAATGTAGATACTATTGTCGTGCATAATAATTCAATTAAATACATTTTTCAGAGTCGGGTTATTATGTTTTGTGAACAGAGAACGTCTCTCCCATAATATAGCTCTCCCATAATATAGTAGTTGGAACATTAGAAGTAGAGTCAGTCTGCAATAGAAAACATAGTAGATGGCTACTGTAAGACCTGATAGTAAATAATTATCCTCACATATGAAGTACAGTAACTACAAGTGCTTAATGCCTCAAAGTTTGTTTTGTTAGTATATGTTACTTCAGGAGAAAAAAATAAGTATAGTGTTAAGAACTTCCTTGTATTTTTGTGGTTCATTGGTGGTGTGATCCTGAGAGCTTCAGTTCTCAAGAGAAACTAAAAGAATGAGTCACTCTTGTTAGGATGCAAATGGATCTGTACAATGATTTTGGAAAAAATAAAAAAATTCCAAGTTTTCATACATGCAGTAGGATTCTAAACTAAGTGCCAGTTTTGATCCATTTTCTGTTTAGATTTTGAAACCTAGTTTGTGTGTTATCTGAGAAAGCAGTGTAGGCTTTTCTAACAGTTTTGGTGTAGTCTTGAGGACTTAGTGTGTTGATATAAAGATGACAAAGGAACAGTTGTATACTTGTAAGATTTTCATTACTTTATGTATGGAACTAATACATACCGTTTCCAACATGACACATTCTGTCCCTTCATCAGAAATTCCTATTGTTCTGACAGGTAGTAACTTAAGGAAGTTTTTAACATCTGATATAGCAATTGTGAAGGCAAACTGATATTTGCTTGTGACACTCTATGGAATGTGAACACAAGTTGAGAAAATCGCAATGGCCTGAATGTGATGTAAAATAAAAAGTTGTGTGTGATAATGTTCTGAGTTTACTTAAAGGTTAATTAAGAAAAAAATCAAATGAAAACTATACATGTTACTGCTCTGAAGAACGTGGAGTATTTCATGGCAAGGAAAAATATGTTTAGATAGCTCAGAACGTCAGATGACATTTTGTACTGTGTGGAGGTTCATTCTGAAAACTGCTAGTACTGACTGTTTGGATATATGCAAATACCCTCAGGCCTCATGGGAAGCAAAGAAATATCTGGAAGATGCTGCTATGCCAGGTAGCAAGAATGATATTCTGAAAATTGAGACTAATTCTTAGTACCATGAGTTTGTGCTGGAAGAAAGGCTGTGTGGACAGCAGAAAGAGGGAGGAATGAAGATTTGCACCTTACTGTAATGAATGAGCACTGTTTACACCTCTCTACAATGCAGAAAGAACTTAGTGATCTTACGTTACATGCTGGGCAAAATAACTCGGGTGCCATTGATAACTAAGTACTTCTCTGTATTCCCCTTGTGGTAGATTCAGTATTTGGGAGAACTGTATGATATAATTGAATGAAATCTTAGAATTGTTTATACAACTTAGAGGACTTTAGAAGGTAATTTCATTAATCACCCGCTGGTCCTGCTGTGAAATTATCTAAGTAGAGATTGTAAGAGCAGAAAAATTTCCAAAAGGTCCTGTGGTAGAAGAGCACCTGCTATTTTACTGGTGCTAGCAAACTGTTTTGCATATTCAATTTACTTCTGCAATTAGAAGTAATAATCTGTTTTCATAAAACTTCACCACCGTGAACTATTCTTCCTCGGTTATTTACATATGTTATGATGAAGCATGCAAATGTATGTAAAACCTCTGGATGAATATTTTCTGATTAACTTATGATAAAGACTTAAATGACTCTCTAGTTGTAACATCTATAGTCGAACTCCTCAGAAGAATTCAGAAACTTTTGCTGTTGTGAATTTATTATAATAATACTTCTTGTGTGTATTTAAGATATGTATTTTTAGCATATATTACTATTGCGTGTTAAATGGTGAAAATTAGGGATTTAGTGATCAGGGGGCTGGAGCACCTCTACTATGAGGAAAGGTTGAGGGAACAGGGCTTGTTTAGCTTGGAAAAGAGAAGGCTCTAGAGAGACCTCATTGTGGCCTTCCAGTACTTGAAGGGAGCATATAAACAGAAGGGGGAACAGGTGTTTACGAGCGTGGATAGGATAAGGAGGAATGGTTTTAAACTGAGACACAGAAGGTTTAGGTTAGATATTAGGAGGAAGTTCTTCACAGAGAGGATGGTGATGCAGTGGAACAGGTTGCCCAGGGGGTTGTGGATGCCCCGTCCCTGGAGGCATTCAAGGCCAGGCTGGATGTGTCTCTGGGCAGCCTGGTCTGGTGATTGGCAACCCTGCACATAGCAGGGGGGTTGAAACTAGATGATCTTTGAGATCCTTTACAACCCAGCCCATTCTATGGTGAATCTGTGATACCCTAGAATGTTAATTCAGTACTGCTTAAAATGGACGGAGTTCCAGTGGAATGGAAGTAGCAGCTCTACCAATAGTAATAGGCTGTTACTTAAATATTTTCATTTCTAGCCATGAAGTGCAGAGAGAATTCTAACAGGCAGAGTCCTAAATGTATAATATTTGTTAACTGATGTTAAAATTTGTGACTTGGGAAGAGAAGGAAAGAGGAGTTCATATTGTGGTTTAACCCCACAGAACCTCAGCTGAGCACCACACAGTCATTCACTCCATCCCTTCCCAGTGGGACAGTGGAGAGAATCCAGAAAGAAACAAAAACAAACAAAAAAAACCCTTGTGGGTTGTGATTAAATATATATATATATTTACTAAGAGAGAAATAAGGAAAAAGATTAGAGTTATGCCTATGTAGAACCCCACTCCCTTCAAGTCTCCTTTCATATGATGTTATACAGTGTATAGAATCCCTTTGATCAGTTTAAGTCAGCTGTCCTGGTACTGTTCCTTCACAGTTCCTTGGGCACTTTGGTGAGAATGGCCTTGGCTCTGTACAACCCTGTAGCAGCAACTATAAACACTGGTACGTTACCAACACTGTTTTTCTCCTAGAACCAAAACATAGCATCGTACCAGACAGTCTGAAGAAAACAATTCCATACCAGCTGAAACTAAGACAGTTTATATTCTATGAATCTCACTGGAAAAAGCTTTGTTTTTTGAGTAGGTTGGAGGTAATTACATGTTACATAGCTAATTCTAACCAGTCCTGCGTGTTCCTTATCTTTATTTCCAAAAAAAAAAGGAGCTGAGATTAAGCGACAGATGTGCTGTTGTTCTATACAGGCTTTGGACAAGGACAAGGAGAGTGCCAGCTTGCAAATCTCAAAGGGTTTTGATTTGGAGCCCTTTGGAGCCCAACAGCAACACCTTATTCACCTTATTTTTTTCTGACTTTCGCCTTAACTGTTAGAGAAACTTATTTATATCTGGTTATATTGTGGAGGAGAAATTAGTAGCATCTTTGTGAATGCATAAATAAAAAAAAAGTAGTAGTTGTTCTCAGTGTGCCAGGTGCATTTACTGACTGTTCTATAAGAGATGGAACTATCTTGTTTTTTTTCTCTTTTTACCATTGTGATAATACGGAAATCTGCTGAACAAATGAACAGCGATGATGTAAAAGCCCATGAAGAATCAGCAGCTGAAATCTGGACTTTTTCTGCCATCGATGACATTTCTGCAGGCAATAAAGACCCCAAAATGCAGCAAGTTTATTTTCTACCTCCCTTTCCCTGCCAGATGTTTCTTTTGATAGCTAGTAGCTATGTTACTCAGTATCTGGCTGTTAAAGTACCTTTCCCCCCTCCTTCCCTCCTTCCCTCCTTCCCTCCTTCCCTCCTTCCCTCC